>JAJHIY020001650.1:0-52531 GCA_022114975.2 Lampris megalopsis
CACGACACGACAGATGTTTGTGCTTCACAACAAAGGGGAGTGGAAATAAAAGAGGTTCAGTTGGGATATGAGACGATTTATTTTAGTTCTTTAAGAGCACTTCAAATTTTGTATGACAACATAATTTGGTAAAATAATTGACTGTAATAATTTACAGATGTGAAATACGTCATACTAATTGATAGTGCTTTAAAATGAGGCTCAAGTGAGTCTCATTTTGTTAAATGCCTGTTGTGTCGACTCCTCCGTCCTCGCGTTTCTGTCCGTGTTTCTGTATGTATTTATGTGGTTGTGACACGTGCCACGGGGGAGGGTTCGAGATGAACGTGGACACAGTTTTAGGCGATTAACACGGGCTTCATTTAATAATGTCTGTCATTCGTTCAGGTCGCACGGGCCAGTGCGCTGCTCCCCCGCGAGCCACAGCCCCTCCCTCTGCTTGCTGCCGAGGCTAAACCACGCCCCCTAACCACAGTGATGTACGTGGTTATTTGCATATAGAGCGGGGAAGTGAGATCCAGTCACAAGTGTTACCTTGAGATGCATGTGGAGACGCATTGTAATGCCAGGTGTGAACTGACTTACCTACAGCTGTCCAGTTGTGATCGGATCACCCAACACACGTGTTTTTTTTTTTTTTTGGATTTTCCCGCCTTTTTCTTCCCAATTATACTTGGCCAATTACCCTACTCTTCCAAGCCCTCCCAGTCATTGCTCCACTCCCTCTGCCGATCCGGGGAGGGCTGCAGACTACCTCAAGTCTCCTCCAATACATGTGGAGTCGCCAGCCGCTTCTTTTCACCTGACAGTGACGAGTTTTGCAAGGGGGACGTAGCGCGTGGGAGGATCATGCCATTGCCCAGTCCCCCCCCCCCCCCATAAACAGGCGTCCCAACCGACCAGAGGAGGCGCTAGTGCAGCGACCAGGACACAACCCACATCTGGCTTCCCACCCGATGACACGACCAATTGTGTCTGCAGGGACGCCCGACCAAGCCACAGGTAACATGGGGATTCAAACCGGCGAACCCCGTGTTGGTAGGCAAAAGAATAGACCACCACACCACCCGGACGCCCTACCAAGACACATGTTAATGCCAGGTCTAAACAGCCTCCAAGTTGTCTTTCTTAAAAGCACACTTCCTATGCATGTCTTGCTCTCTCTTTTTAATCCTATTCTCTGCACCAGACCTCTCCTGCTGCTTTTACACCTTCTCTATGCTCACCCCCAAAATCTGTCATTGCCCGCACCACCGCCACACCACCGTCACCACCACCACCACCACTACTACAAATGCCTCTGGGCCATAACCATCCACACATGTCACACACATGCCATGATATGATAAGATAAGATATACTTCATTAATCCCCGTGGGGAAATCCTTCCTCTGCATTTAACCCATCCTAGCTGCAGTGCAGCGCCCGGGGACCAACTCCAGTTCTTCTCTCCATTGCAGTGGTCAAGGGCACAGGCAGCAGTATTACCCCTAACATGCATCTCTGTTTGATGCCATGGAACACAATGACCGCTCGCACATGCACACATAACCACGCCAACAAGCAACAGCAGAAGGCTTTGTTACAGAGTACCAGTCCTGGAGCCTAGAGGAACCGTTCATGCAGAAGAACAGGCATGTGCTTCAGCCCCCCCCCCAAAAGCCCCCACACCACACCTAGACTAGCACTTCTTAACAACACCATCACTTATTCATGTGAGTGAACATTAGAAGGAGCTCTCCTTTTCTGCCTTCCTCGATCTCATTCTGCAGGGTCTTTCTATATGTCCGTGCATGACTCTGGGCATGCGTGCCTGTGTGCGTATGTGTGTGAGAGAGAGAGAGAGAGAGCGAGAGAGAGAGAGAGCGAGCGCCTGTGTCTGCGTTTATGAGGAAGGGGCTCAAGGGTATTAGCAGGGCATGATAAGGGCCGGGACATGCAAGCTATTAGCCATGTTTGAACATGTGTGCCTGTGCAAGCTGTGTGTGTGTGTGTGTGTGTGTGTGTGTGTGTGTGTGTGTGTGTGTGTGTGTGTGTGTGTGTGTGTGTGTGTGAAGGTTTTATTTAAAAAGACAATGTGGAAAATAGCGAAGACCATTTACTTTTCCATTTACTCATCACTGGCTCACTGGTGTGTGTGTGTGTGTGTGTGTTTGGGGGGGGGGGCTGCGACACACACAGCTGTGACCTGCTTCTGTTTGTGAGAAAATGTGTAGCATCTCAAATAGTCAAATAGTCCTCTGTGTGCCCTTATGGATGTGCATGTTTGTGCCGGATGCAACCAACCGAGAGAGAGAGTGAGAGCAAAGGCGAGACGGGGGGGACGGCGGAGGGGTGGGGGGCAGGGTATTTGTTAATTATTGTAGCTGCTATTAGGAGGACATGACGAGTAACTTCCCCTGCAGACGTGTCACGAACATCTCTTATTGTTCCCCCTCTGACAGATACCTCTCTCTTTTCCTCCTCACCCCCTCCCTTCATCCTTCTCGGCGGATAAACCTCTCCTCTTGTCTACCTCCCTCCCACACTCCCCTCTCTGTCTTTCTCTCACTCTCTTTCTCCCCTCTTTCCGTCCTATCACCCCTCCTCTTTATTATTCATTCTGGCTGTGAAATGCACCTTAGGCACCACACTTCCCCTTCAATCTCCATCTCTCTCTCTCTCTTTCACTCTTGCTTATCCCTCCGATCCCCGTCTCCGGTCAAATCCCCCCCCACCCCACCCCCCACCACCTCCCCCCTCTCACCCTTTGTTATCTTTCCTTGTGTTTCATTTTCGCCTTTGTCTTTCATCCTACGATCTCTTCATCCTACCCCGATCTCTTCATCCAAGATAGACACCCGCCATCCCCTCCGTCTCAACTCTAGCTCCTCTTCATCTCCCTCTTCATCTTTCAATTCACTCACGCATACATATCCTACCCCTCGTTTTGCCTTTTTCCTCTAATAGTTTTCTCAGCTCTTTTGATCTGCCGCACTCTTTTTCTTGTGTATATGTGTGCGTGAGTGCATTTCTCTGTCTGTCTTTGGTAGTTCATCTTGGAAACTAAAAGCCTGCCTCTTCGAAGCTGCGTTGGCTTTTTATATGGTCCCGGTTGCTATGGCAACACCCCTCCCACAGCCTTGATTAGGCAGCCAATGAGAGGATTGCGTTTCACTTCCTTGTTCCAAACAGCATGCACTTTAAAGAGGCACTAGACATTTACAGGAGACCTGGGAGAAAGCAGGATTAGAACATTATATATGGAAAATCTGTGACTCACAACCCCCCCCCCCCACACACACGCAAAAACAAGCACACGCACACAAACACATGCACGCACGCGCGAACCGAGAGAGATGTTTGCATCATGGATACTTGTTAGTGTTAAACTAATGACCTTCTATTCAGCCTGCAGTGTGTTAGTGGCTAGCGTGCTAATAGCCTGTCTCTATTAAGCAGCAAACAACATTTATGTCATGGCATGGGCTCTTTGACCTTGGACTCTGTGAGGTGAGTGTTCTGTACAGTACACCGATAAACACAAATTATGTTTGCAAACACATATGCAGTCAGTCACACAAACAATCAAAAGACCTTTCTAGAATGTATACATACCCAAATGCGACACGACGATGTTCTAATGATCCCGCGTACGCACACATGCATCCATGCCAATAAACACACAGGAGTTGACACACACACATGCAACCACACATACAGCCCCTCTATTGTCACCAGACAAAGACGCAAGTGAACCCGTTTGAAAGTGCCCCAAAGGGAGACCTGATTTTGCACTCTCTGTCTCTCTCTCTCTGTCTGTCTGTCTGTCTGTCTGTCTCTCTCTCTCTCTCTCTCACACACACACACACACACGCACACACACACACGCACACTGAGACACGCACATTAACCCACCCCCATGCTCGGTGGCCTATTCTGAAGAGTAACAAACAGGCTAGCAGACAGAAGTGGGGGAGGGGTAAAAAGGGTCTCACTATGGTAACAAGGGTATTATAAGCCAATTAGGAGTGCCGCCTGAGTAAATGACAGACAGGGTGGAGAGTGCTACATGGCTTACTGTCTGATATTGAGAAGGTGTGTGTATGTATGCTCTGTTTGTGTGAATGTGTGGGTGTGTGTATATAAAACAAGTCCCCTGCTTCTCTTACAGCTAAGGCTTCTTGCTTATTTCTAAACTGCTCCGATATGACACGTGAGTGTGTGCGCGTGGGCGCGCGCGCGCACACACACACACACACACACACACACACACACACACACACACACTTTCCTTGAGGTCCAGTTCCTACTCACAAAGGCATTCAAAAGATCTCTTTGTCTCTCTATCATGGCCGAGAATGATGAGAGAGAGAGAGAGAGAGAGAGAGAGAGAGAGAGAGAGAGAGAGAGAGAGAGAGAGAGAGAGAGAGAGAGAGAGCGAGAGAGAGACCAGCACGTGTTTCAAGATGCAGAGGACCTGAGGGAAAGCAGGGGGAGACGGAGACCTGAAGGGTGGGGGGACTGAAAACATGGAGCAAGACACTGAGGGAAAAAAAAGGGGGGAGGTAGCGGAGGGCAAAGGAGAGAAAGAGAGGAAGACAAGAAGAAACCAGGCAAAGAGGGAAGCAGGGAAATGAGAGAACTGAGAAATGACAGTTAGCAAATGAGAGCAGAAGAGTGTGCGAGCAAGTGAGAGTGCGAGAGTGCGAGAGAGAGAGAGAGAGAGAGAGAGAGAGAGAGAGAGAGAGAGAGAGAGAGAGAGAGAGAGAGAGAGAGAGAGAGAGAGAGAGGCAAACAGCCAGGCTCCAGTGCTGCTCTGAACTCGTTTGATCCAGTTTGTCTCGCCAGGCGTTCCTCGAGATGCATTCCTGTGGCTGGCTGGGCGCACACAGTGAGAGAGTGAGAAAGAAAGAGAGAGAGAGAGAGAGAGAGAGAGAGAGAGAGAGAGAGAGAGAGAGAGGGCAGAGATTCGGAGAGAGCGAGAAGAGAGTGAGATTCAGGGAGAGAGGGCGAGTGGGAGGTAGAGATATTAACTAAGAGAGCGGGAGACATCCAGACAAAAAAGGCAGAAATACTTCAGGATAAAGGATTCTGAAAGAGACTGAGGGTGTGAGCGAAACAGAGATAGAGAGGGAGGGGTGGTGGAAAATGCTTGAATCTTGAGAAGAGAGAGGGCTATCGGAAGAAACGGGCAGAGTGAGAGATAAAGTAAGGATAAGGAGAGAGACAAAGGGTGGGGGGGGCTGGTGGGGAGAGAGATAATAATAATAACTTTATTAATATAGCGCCTTTCAAAAACAAAGTTACAGATAGACTAGGCAGAGGAGGAAGAACACTAAGGGAAAGAAATAACGTGTTTCAGATTTTTAAAAAAAGAAAAGAAAAGCAAATACAGTGAAACTACGTCGGGGCCAAACATTACCTGCAACCGAAGTTCAACCTACCCCCACCCAAACTCCCCCATTTATCCTCTCACAGTAGGAAATCTGATTCCTGCAGTCATGGAGCCAAGATTCAAAAACAAGACTCTGGTCACAAACAGAGCAGAGAGAAATGAAGAGAGGAGAGCCTCAGACTTTCTGCACATTCTGTTCACTAAAAAAGCCACAATTTAACTCTTCTTTCCTACTCTGTGAAATTTGGATCAAACTAAAGCGAAAGAGTCGTAAAAAAAAAAGAGTCCAATTTTTTACAACCCATTTACACTTAGATGTTGAAATCAGATTTTCCTCATGAAAGGAGGACAAGTTGGGTCAGTTTAGGTGACACCATCTTGATCCTAGCAGACTGATGCATCTGAGCTCAAGATATTTTCACTTGTCAAAATTGTGTCAAAAAATTTACAAATGTATTCAAGCAAAATTATCTCAATACATCAGCAGACTTCACCTGTTTAAAGGGAAAACGATTTCAGAGCTTGATGTCAGACTTAAAGACGACGCAAGAGGATGTCTTAGCACTAAGCAAGGGGTTTTTCAAAACAGCAAGCCTCAACCTGCATCACGCACAGGTCTACAGCTAACCTACAGACTGGAAAGAGTCAAAACGAATGTCCCACTTCAAATCATAGGATTAAAGTCCTGCAGACAGTTGCCTGTAAAATGTACATGGATATGGAACATGAGATAGAAACAAACAAACAAACAGACTGAGAGACAGACAGATAGACAGGGAAGGGAAAGGGGAATGTGGATCACAGCTGGACTCGTCTCACTCTCCTCACCATGGTCAGACACAATCATGAAGATAAACGAAGGTACGCACACTGTAGATCCCTAATATGCAATTTATTAAGACATCCACAAAGTGATGTTTCGAGCTACACACTCTTCTTCATAATTGACAAAATAAATACAGTCGCGATCTTAAATAGATAATAAGCGCCGGTCACATGACCTCTGGTCACATGACAATCACATGACATAACTTTAACACCAAATATCAATCCACAGTATATACAGTCACGTGTGCTGAATACACATGATAATAACAATAACTTTATTTATATAGCACTTTTCAAATAAGAGTTACAAAGTGTTTTACAACACAAAAAAATGGTAGACAAACATGATAAAAAAAACAACTTAACAAAAGTTAAATAACATCAGGAAGAAAATACAAAAAACAAGAGGAGCTGCATATGAGAAAACATAAGTACAATAAAACAATGAAAAATAATTAAAGTAATCAATAATAAATAAATAGATAGTAATAAAATATAAACGCGATAAACAAATGATACATTTGGACAATAAATCCTGAATAAGCACACTTATAAAAGTATGTTTTCAAGAGGGATTTAAAAGAGAATAGGGAGCTTGCCAGTCTGATCTCCTCGGGGTGACTGTTCCAGAGAGTAGGGGTCCTAACAGAAAAAGCTTGGTCACCCTTGGTTCTCAGCCTAGATTGTGGAATGGCTGGCAGAGCCCGGGTTGAGGACCTCAGGTTGCGACTGGGCACAAATGGTGTCAGAAGATCTGAAATGTACTTGGCTGTGAGTCCAGAGCGAGATTTAAAAGCTAACAATAATATCTTAAAATCATTTCTAAAGTTTACCGGATTCAATAAAGAGAAGCTAAAATAGGAGTAATGTGCTCTCTTTTTTTTTTTTTTTGGTTTTGGTGAGGAATCTGGCTGCTGCATTTTGGACAAGCTGTAATTTATGTCGACTGCTGATTCAGATGTGTAGAGGGGGTTACAAAAGTGCAAACGAGAGGAAATAAAAGCATGTATGACAAGCTCTAAATTTCTACTGGGTAAAATTGAACTGATCCTGGAGAGTCTCCTGAGTTGGAAAAAACCCCCCAAAAAACAGCCTGACAGCTAAGTTAACATGCTTATTTAAGCTGAGGTGCTTATCAAAGATGACACCAAGATTTTTGCTTTTTTGGCTATATTTTGAGACAGACAGCCCAGTTGCTTTGAAGTATTAGCATAAACTGTGTCAAGGCCAATGATAACTACCTCAGTCATATCAGTATTTAGCTGCAGGGAGCTCTGGGCCATCCAATCCAGCGTTTGAGGTCATGCATACAATCATAGGTTGTATTAATTTGATTAAAATCATTAGGGTTATAAGAAATGTACAGTTGAGTGTCATCTGCATAGGAATGGAAGCTCACAGTATGGCTGCGAATGACATGCCCCAGGGGTAACATTTAGAGACACAACAAGAGTGATCCAAGGACAGACCCCTGGGGAACCCCAGGTGTCATCTTTACAGAGGATGATTGTGACTTGCCAATGGCTACCCTAAAAGATTTATCTTGCAAGTACGAATAAAACCACTTTAAAACTGAACGAGAGATGCCAACCCAATGTTTGAGATGTTTCAATAAAACAGAATGATCAACAGCGTCAAATGCTGCACTTATATCTAACAGAACTAAAACTGAAGATTTTCCAGCACCAGCATCAACCAGCAGATCATTCATCACTTTAAGAAGTGTAGTCTTTGTGCTGTGGTTTGCCCTAAAGCCCGACTAAAATGTCTAAAGAGTTCATTTCTATTTAAAAAGGACATCAATTGTTCAGCAACAACTTTTTCGAGAACCTTGGAAAGAAGGGGCAGTTAGAAAATTAGACTGAAATTATCCAGCGAGTTAGGGTCTAAACTTTTTTTTTTCAGAAGGGGTTGTACAATTGCATTCTTTAAATAAGCAGGGACAGAACCAGTCAATAGTGACATGTTGATTATGGAGAGACTATAGGGGCTGACATATCCTTATACTTCTTCAGACAACTCACAGGCAGGATGTCAAGAGCACAAGAGGAGGGCTTCATTTTATTGATCACCTCAGTGAGAGTGTCATTAGATGTTGTTTCAAAGGTGTCAAAGAAGGCAGCAGTTTTAAAAGAAACTGTTGTGTCCCGTGCAAGACGGGGAATGTGCATTCCGATGCTAGAGACTTTGATGACAAAGAAGGTTAACAATTCTTCACGTTTCTCAGGGGAGGAGTCCATACTGACACTCGGAGGAGCCTCTGTGGCATGGTTAATTACACTGAACAAAACCCTGGAGTTGTGTCGGTTCTTTTTAATAAGGTCTGAAAAACACTCTGCTCTGGCATTTTTAACCTCCGTCTTAAAATTTCTCATAGAATCTTTTACAATGTAAAGGTGCACTGTCAGTTTAGAGGCTTTCCACTGCCACTCTGCCCTACAACAGTCCCTCTTTAGGGCACGTATGCTGTCCCGTTATCCATGGCAGAAAAACAGAGGGTTTTCTTTGCTTATATGGTGCAATTTGGTCCAGGATCTGGGCACAGGTGTTAAAATTATTTAGGACTGTATCAACATCTTAACTACAGCCAATGTCAACTGAGGAAGACAGGAGAGCATCAGTGAATTTTGCTGCAATGGACTTATTAAAAATAAGAGAACATACAGGGTTTGTCTTATTATTGGAAAGATTATTTTGGACCACAGATGTGAACATTATGTATTTGTGGTTGGCGACACTAACATCTTTGCACAGTATATTGTCTTTTGAAAGACCATGTGAAAGGACAAGGTCAAGATTGTGGACCTACCTTGTTGTGAGTAGGCCCTGTGAGAATTTTACTTAAATTAAAAGACTCAACAATTTTTAAAAACTCTATGGATAAAGAATTATTAGGATAGCAAACATGTATATTAAAATCTCCCAGAATCAGAACTCTATCATAGTTTGGCATTAGAATAGAGCGGTGTTCAGAGAACTGAGTAAGAAAGCCAGACACAGATCAAGAGGGTCTGTAGAATAAAATGCACGAAGTTTTAACGTTCCCTTTAATACTGAAACACAATGACTCAAAAGAGGAAAAGTCACCCAGGGAAAAGAGTGAGCAATTGAAATTGTCATTATAAACAACTGAAAGTCCTCCCCCTCTACCAGATGACCTGGGATAGTTGAAAAAGGAGAAATTGGGGGGGGGATTCTACCAGGGGGACAGAGTCACCAACATTTAGCCAGAGCTTAATTAAGTTCAGAGCTGGCAGAGTGTCTGGACACTTCCTCCTTTAACAAACTATGTTGAACAGATGAGGTTTTCTTTCAGGAGCCAGGGTGGTGAGCAGTAGCCAATGGGAAGCGCTCCACTCCTGGATGCAACGGACTGGTCAGCGGAGGGAAGTCTTTGTTGTCCAGGATGTCAAATCAATTTGCTGGTAGGTCGGGGGAGCAGACGATAAGGAGGGAGGACAGCCAGCTGGATCAGAATGTACCGGGGAATTTGGGGAGGTCAGATTTTCCAGAAGTTGAAGTTTATTTCCAAGCTGGAAAGTCTCATGTGAGAGCAGCTGCAGGCAGTGTTTACCCTGGCAGTGTTTACTGTTCTTAACCTGGACCCAAGGCTCTGGGATGGATGGAGTTGAGCAAACCTGGGTCATAGGTTTTGCTTCAAGGCTGAGCCACACGTCCTCTCCCAGGGTAGAGAGGCCTGTAGAGGGGATCACTTCAGCCCCAGACCATGGAATAGTGGTATCACTGTCCTGGGATAAAGCTGTAGGGTCTGGGTGGCAGGACAGGCTGGTGCCCCTCCGATTCCCTAAGAAGGAGAGGTGTTTTGACTGCGCTGTGGCCACGGATGATAGGTCCAGGATGAACTAAATTAATATGAATTGGGGTGTCCGAGTAGCATAGTAGTCTATTCCGTTGCCTGCCAACACAGGGATCACTGGTTTGAATCCCCGTGTTACCTCTGGCTTGGTCAGGCATCCATACAGACACAATTGGCTATGTCTGCGGGTAGGAAGCTGGATGTGGGTATGTGTCCTGGTCGCTGCACTTGTGCCTCCTCTGGTCGGTTGGGGCGCTTGTTCGGGGGGAGGGGGAACTAGGGGGAATAGTGTGATCCTCCCACATGCTATGTCTCCTGGCGAAACTCCTCACTATCAGGTGAAAAGAAGCGGCTGGTGACTTCACATGTATCAGAAGAGGCATGTGGTAGTCTGCAGCTCTCCCCGGCTCAGCAGAGCGGGTGGAGCAGTGACTGGGGCAGGTAATTGGCCGGATACAATTGGGGGAGAAATTGGGGGGATCCCACATTTTTTTAAATTAAGTAAATATATATGAAACATAGAAATAAGAGTTTAAATACTTGGGGTCAACTGTTCAAAGTAACAGGGAGTGCAGAAGAGAGGTGAAGAAGAGAGTGCAGGAAGGGTGGAGTGGGTGGAGAAGTGTGTCAAGAGTGATTTGCGACAGAAGGGTACCAGCAAGAGTTAAAGGGAAGGTTTACAAGATGGTTGTGAGACCAGCTATGTTATATGGTTTGGAGGCAGTGGCACTGACGAAAAGACAGGAGGCGGAGGTGGCAGAGTTGAAGATCCTAAAATTTACTTTGGGACTGATGAGACAGGATTAGGAATGATTATATTAGAGGGACAGCTCAGGTTGGATGGTTTGGAGACAAAGCAAAAGAGGCAAGATTGAGATGGCTTGGACATGTGTGGAGAAGGGGTGCTGGGTATATTGGGAGAAGGATGCTGAATGTGGAGCTGCCAGGCAAGAAGAAAAGAGGAAGGCCAAATAGGAGGTTTATGGATGTGGTGAGGGAGGACATGCAGGTGGCTGGTGTGACAGAGGAAGATGCAGAGGACAGGAAGGAATAGAAATGGATGATCCGCTGTGGCGACCCCTAACAGGAGCAGCCGAACCTAGTAATAGTAATATGTATATATAAAAATAAAAATATATAAAAAGATATTTTATTTGTAAAGCGCCTTTCAAAGTACTCAAAGACGCTTTTCATATGTTAAACATAAAAGCAATACACCCCAAAAATGTAACACACAACAGTAATCACACACTAAAAGAAATTCTGAAGAGGTGTTTTTGTTTTTGTTTTGTTTTGTTTTTTAAAAAAAAAATGCCCCCCTTTCTCTTCTTTCTCTTCCCAGTTGTATCCAGCCAACTACTCCACTCTTTCCGAGCTGTCCTGGTCGTTGCTCCACCCCCTCTGCTGATCCGGAGAGGGCTGCAGACTACCACATGCCTCCTCGAATACATGTGGATTCGCCAGCCGCTTCTTTTCACCCGACAGTGAGGAGTTTCACCAGGGGGATGTAGCACGTGGGAGGATCACGCTATTCCCCCCAGTCCCCCCCCCCGAACAGGTTCCCCGACCGACCAGAGGAGGTGCTCGTGCATTAACCAGGACACATACCCACATCCGGCTTCCCACCCGGAGACACAGCCAATTGCTTAAGGGGTGTGTTTTGATTGATTAATGATTTGATCATGGACAGATCGGTGAAGCCTCTGATGTGATTCGGGAGGGAGTTCCAAAGCGAGGAGGGAGCAATGGAGAAGGTGCTATCGCCCCAGGTGGGGTGCATGGTCCTGTGTGGTGGAGACAGGAGGTTGGCATTGCAAGAGCAAAGGCTACGGAAAAGAAAGTGGTAGTGGAGCAGGTCAGTGAGGTAGGAGGGAGGTCTGTATATGGAGGACTTTGTGAGTGAGGAGAAGGACTTTGAATTAGATCCATTGCGGTACAGAAAGCCAGTGAAGGTTCTGGAAGACAGGGCGATGTCATCACGGGAGTGGGTGAGCAGGTGGGCAGCAGAGTTCTTGACGTACTGGAGTTTGTTTAGGACTTTGGATGATGACCAATAGGGAATGTTGTTGCAGTAGTCAATTCTGGATGTGATGAAGGTTCAAGGGATCGAGGTTTCAGCAAAAGGAGAGTGATG
The DNA here is from genome assembly GCA_022114975.2 of Lampris megalopsis. NCBI lineage: Eukaryota > Metazoa > Chordata > Actinopteri > Lampriformes > Lampridae > Lampris > Lampris megalopsis. Next base: position 12,157 of record JAJHIY020001650.1, read on the forward strand.
GGCAGACACAAGTTATGTTTTTTAGGGGGGGAAAGGCAGTTCTGGTGATTTGATTGACATGGTGTTCAAAGGAGAGGTTGCTATCGAAAGTGATTCCAAGGTTGTGGATGAGTGGAGAGGGAGACAGAGTAGAGTTATCAATGGTAGGGCAGAAGTTGTAAGTCGTTTTGGTGTGGGATTTGAGACTGATGATGATCATGTCAGATTTATCACAATTTAGTTTGAGGAAGTTGGCTTGCATCCATGACTTAATTTCAGTGAGTCAGTTGGTCAGACTGGAGTAAGTTGTAGTGGTGATGGATTTAGTGGAGATGTAGATCTGGACATCATCATCATAACAGTGGAAGTGGAGACCATGACGTCATATAATGTTACCAAGGGGGAGCATATAAAGGATGACCAGGAGAGGACCAAGCACCGAACCCTGGGGGACGCCTTGGTATAGGGGAGCAGTGACGGAGGTGCAGTTTTTGATACTGATGAGCTGTTGTCTGTTTGTGAGACATGACTTTCGTCAGGAGAAGGTGGTACTGATGATGATGACGGAGGATTCAAGGTGGGAGAGAAGAATGGTGTGGTTGATGGTGTCAAAAGCTGCAGTGAGATCGAGGAGGATGAGAATGCTGAGGTGGCCAGAGTCTGTGGAGAGGAGTAGGTCGCTATTTGCTTTAAGGAGACTTGTTTCAGTGCTTTGCTGTGAGCGGAAACCAGATTGAAATGGTTTGAACAGGTCATTGGAGATGAGGTGGGCTTTGAGTTGGGAGGCAACAGCACGTTCCAGTATTTTTGACAGAGAGTGAAGATTGGAGCTAGGCTGGAAATTGCTCATGATATCAGGGTTGAGCCCAGGTTTTTTGAGGGATGGGGGTGACAGCAGCCAGTTTAAGTGTATGGGGGACTGAGCCAGAGCTGAAGGAGGAGTTAATGATTTCTGTCATAAGTGAGGAAATAGCTGGGAGACAGTCCTTAACAAGATTGGATGGGATGGGATCTAGAACACAAGTGGAGCTTCTCATTCATACCATAAAGTTGGACAGCGCCACTGGGGACACAGGAAAGAACTTTGACAGGGGCTAAGTGGTAAGGGGGGGGGGGTCGGAGAAGGCAGGAGAGTTGGTCAGGTTACTGTAGATGGTGTCAAATTTAGCTTGGAAAAATAAAAGGAAAGCGCTGAACTTGTTAACTGTGAAGGAATTGGAGGGATTGACACTGGGTTTGAGACGTTTGTTTATTGTGGAAATGAGAGCCATGGGGTTGGTGGAGCCAAAATGTATGAGGTGTGAGTAGTAGGTGGACCGGGCTGTGATGAAAGCATCCTTGTTTTGTTGAAGGTAGTCTGTGTTGGCTTGGAGATGCACTGTTAAACCAGTTTTCTTACAGTCTTTCGAGCTGGTGCTTACGAGATTTTATTTGATGGAGTTCAGGGTGTTTCCCTGCCTGCTGCCCAATGACTGCTGGGATAGGTTCCAGCATCCCCATGACCCTGGGAGCAGGATAATCAGTTTGGATAATGGATGGATGGATGGAGTTCAGGTGTATACCAGGGAGTTGACTGTGTGAATGACACTATTTTTGTTTTAATGGAGGCCAGCTGATCAAGACAGGAAGAGTGTGAGTCATTATAATAATTGACAAAGTTGGAGGGATTATCAGACAGCAGGGAAGGGGAGGCAGACATTTTACTAGCAAGAGAGGCGGAAACAGCTGAGGGGGAGATAGAGTTGAGATTTCTGAAGGATATTATGCATTTAACTTTTGGGATGGGGACAGGGATATCAATGTCCATGGTGGCTGCCATGTGGTCAGAGATATTGAGGTTGAGGCTGGACACTTGATGAATTGTGAGACCAGCGGAGCAGACCAAATCCAGGATGTGGCCACGGCTGTGAGTGGAGAAGTTGATATGCTGTGTGAAGTTGAAGCATTGTAGCAGTTCCAGTAATTCTATGGCAGATTTACAGTCAGTGTCATCAATGTGGATATTAAAATCACCCAGGAGGAGAACTGAGGGTGAGATGGCACAAAGCTGGGTCAGAAAATCAGAGAGGAAGGATGGGTCAGAAAATCAGAGAAGTCAGAGAGGAAGGAGGAGTTTGGCTTGGGGAGGGGGGTAGATAACGGCAGAGACCAAGGGAGTGGGACCAGAGAGTTTGAAGGCAAGGTTTTCGAAGGAATGAGCAGCAGGAATGGAAATGGTGGTTGTTTGAATGTCCTTCCTGTAAACAGCTCGAACACCACCTACCCACCCCTCAAGACAGGGTTAATCAATTTATGCGAATCCTGTGTCTGGTTTAGTAGGAAATAGTCCAGGGGTTTATGCCAGGTTTCAGTGAGACAGAGGAAATCAAGGTTATTATCCATCATCCAAACCGCTTATCCTTACTCAGGGTCACGGGGATGCTGAATGAGGCTTTTGTTATTGAGTGAACGTGTGTTGGGCAAAACCAATTACAGATTATGTTGTTTTATGATAGGTTGTGAGGACTGAGGTAGGGGATAAAGATTGGACTGAGTCACCTGTCGTTTATTGTGGTAACATTGAGGGCAATGATGTTTCTTGGTAATACGGTCAGGAATGGGAGGAGGTAGAACAGCAGTGTGATCATACCACAACGGGGAGCTGGTGTGAGGGAAGGATGTGACAGTTATTTTTGTGGGCAAAGGGGGAACAAAAGGGTTCCGGAAGACACGGGATGGAAATAGTCCATCCCGTGTGGAGAAAAGAACAGTGTGCCACAAATTAGCAGCAAGCATGCAACTACCTAGCATGTTCAGGTGACGGCCGTCTCTTCTATACAGAGAGGAGTGCTTCCAGAACAAGTCAAAGTTATGAATAAAACCAATGTGTGCTATACTCATGGACTGGAGGTAGGTATGAAGGCTGAGAATTCTGTTAAAATACCCCACACTGTGACCCAGTGTTGGAATTGGGCCAGAAATAAACCTGGTTTTTCCATGACTGTTGAGGAGATTACAAAGACAGATAAAATTGTCTTTTGTCAGCTCGGACTGCTGACGGGCAGTATTATTGGCGCCGATGTGGACTATTACTTTCATAATTTTTGGAAATGAATCCAAGAGCACTGGGAGTTTCTCCAGGATGTTGAGAACAGTAGCTCCAGGAAAGAGGCGCGTGACCACATTTATGAAACAGAAGTTTCAGACTATGGAGTCCCCAATTATCAAAGTAGTGGGGGAAAGGGAGGAGTTGCTGACTGGTTAACAGCGCTGTCAGGGATAGTTTTGGGAGGGGATGAATTTTGTTGGCCTGAGGAAGTGGCTTTGGAACTGGAAGTGATCAACCTGCCTGAATGCCACGGAGCACGGTGCAGGAAAACCCTTGCAGGAGGATCTGCGCTGGCAGTGGGAGCAGGAGGTGGGTCAGCCATTGCAGCAGCTGGGGCAGCTGTTGCAGCAGAAGTATTTCCAGCTGGAGCAGAGACCAATTCCATGTGGGAAGGAGCAACATTGGCCACGGGAACAAAGTCAGCCACAGGGGTATCAACAGGGTGAGCCATGGCATCAGCCGATAGCATGGTAAAATGACATGAGAAGTTTATTGGTGGAGGTGAAGCAGCTTGGGGTCCGTCATGCCACATCTGACTACCACCTCCAATCAGGTAGCCTGTGAGCTGGGAGTGGAGCAGGAGGAGAGAAAACAATGAGATGAGATGATGGCTCCCAGAGGATGGGATCAGAAATGAATGAGTTCATAACTGGGAGTGTTTTGGAATGAGGCTGCTGTGTCAATAAAATCGGTTAAAAGAGAGTCCTTTTTTTGGAATTCATCTGAGCCGTCGGATATCATCCTTAAGGTTAGTAGTGTCATTTATTGCTTTGAGGCAATCCTTGCAAGGCATAGCAATACTAAACCAGTTGATCAATGTTCACAGAAAAGCAAGTTAGCCATTAGCTCCGTTCGCAGTTAGCAGTCCACATGGTTCTCACCAGGAGTGCAAGGAGTCAGTGCAACAATCGATGACCAGGTAAAAGTCCATATAACAGGCAAACTTTGAAATTAAAATAATTAATTAACATAATCCCAAAGGGGGGGGGGTGTCCGGGTGGTGTGGCAGTCCATTCTGTTGCCTACCAACACAGGATCGCTGGTTTGAATTCCCATGTTACCTCCGGCTTGGTCGGGTGTCCCTACAGACACAATTGGCCGTGTCTGCAGGTGGGAAGCCGGCTGTGGGCATGTGTCCTGGTCGCTGCACTAGCACCTCCTCTGGTTAGCCGGGGCGCCGGTTCGGGGACGGAGGGTTAACTGGGGGTAATAGCATGATCCTCCCACGTGCTACGTCCCCCTGGCGAAACTCCTCACTGTCAGGTAAAATGAAGAGGCTGGCGATTCCACATGTATCAGAGGAAGCATGTGGTAGTCTGCAGCCCTCCCCGGATTGGCAGAGGGAGTGAAGCGGTGACCAGGATGGCTCAGAAGAGTGGGGTGATTGTCCAAGTACAAAAATAATCCCAAAGGTCTCAACGAGTTAAACGTCATTAAAAGTTAAAAAGTAAGCAGAGCCAAAAACAAACCACAGCTGGCAACCAGAACCAGAAGTGTCAATATTCTTTACATGTGTAAAGAAAACATATATACATATAATACATAGAAATAAATAGAAATATCAAGGACATTATATCTTGCAATACAAAACATGTAATATACACTCACCGGCCACTTTATTAGGCACACCTGTCCAACTGCTCATTAACGCAAATTTCAAATCAGCCAATCACATGGCAGCAACTCAATGCATTTAGGCATGTAGACATGGTCAAGATGATCTGCTGCAGTTCAAACCGAGCATCAGAATGGGGAAGAAAGGTGATTTAAGTGACTTTGAACGTGGCATGGTTGTTGGTGCCAGACGGGCTGGTCTGAGTATTTCAGAAACTGCTGATCTACTGGGATTTTCACGCACAACCATCTCTAGGGTTTACAGAGAATGGTCCGAAAAAGAGAAAATATCCAGTGAGCGGCAGTTCTGTGGGCGAAAATGCCTTGTTGATGCCAGAGGTCAGAGGAGAATGGCCAGACTGGTTCGAGCTGATAGAAAGGCAACAGTAACTCAAATAACCACTCATTACAACCGAGGTATGCAGAAGAGCATCCCTGAACGCACAACACGTCGAACCTTGAGGCAGATGGGCTACAGCAGCAGAAGACCACACCGGGTGCCACTCCTGTCAGCTAAGAACAGGAAACTGAGGCTACAATTCGCACAGGCTCACCAAAATTGGACAATAGAAGATTGGAAAAACGTTGCCTGGTCTGATGAGTCTCGATTTCTGCTGCGACATTCGGATGGTAGGGTCAGAATTTGGCGTCAACAACATGAAAGCATGGATCCATCCTGCCTTGTATCAACGGTTCAGGCTGGTGGTGGTGGTGTAATGGTGTGGGGGATATTTTCTTGGCACACTTTGGGCCCCTTAGTACCAATTGAGCATCGTGTCAACGCCACAGCCTACCTGAGTATTGTTGCTGACCATGTCCATCCCTTTATGACCACAGTGTTCCCATCTTCTGATGGCTACTTCCAGCAGGATAATGCGCCATGTCATAAAGCTCGAATCATCTCAGACTGGTTTCTTGAACATGACAATGAGTTCACTGTACTCAAATGGCCTCCACAGTCACCAGATCTCAATCCAATAGAGCACCTTTGGGATGTGGTGGACCGGGAGATTCGCATCATGGATGTGCAGCCGACAAATCTGCAGCAACTGCGTGATGCTATCATGTCAATATGGACCAAACTCTCTGAGGAATGTTTCCAGTACCTTGTTGAATCTATGCCACGAAGGATTAAGGCAGTTCTGAAGGCAAAAGGGGGTCCAACCCGGTACTAGCAAGGTGTACCTAATAAAGTGGCCAGTGAGTGTATATGCTTAAATGTCACTGAAATGTCACTATATTGAAAAAATAACAGCCCTTAAAACTAGGAATCACTGAACACAGGTGTGCCATTCCTAATCAGGATGTAACAAGCCCAGTTGCTGTCCATTTGAAAAAAGCCCAGCACAACATACCCACTCTCAGATATATTGGCCTCGAGGCTATCAAAAGCCTTCGTAGAGGTGGGGACATTGACTCTCTACTCCTGAGGAGAGAACTGTTTTGAATTTCCCTGGATACTCTCACACCAAGAGGTCTGACTGCAGATCTGTGTAATGTTCTCGTCATCTCATGTATGAGATGATTAGAATGGTTAACTCCATCCATCCATTATCCAAACCGGTTATCCTTACGGTTATCCAGGGTTGTGGGGATGCTGGAGCCTAACCCAGCAGTCAATGGGCAGCAGGTGGGGAAACAACCTGGATAGGCTGCCAGTCCATCACAGGGCCGACACCTCCACACCTAGGGACAATTCAGTACGGCTGATTCACCTGACCTACATGTCTTTGGACTGTGGGAGTAAACCTTAGCACCCGGAGGAAACCCATACAGACACGGGAAGAACATGCAAACTCCACACAGAGGATGACCTGGGATGACCCCCAAGGTTGGACAGCCCCGGGGTTTGAACCCAGGGCCTTCTTGCTGTGAGGCGACCATGCTAACCACTGCGCCACCGTGCTGCCCTTAGAATATGTTTAACTCCATCCATCCATTATCTGCACCGCTTATCCTGCACTCAAGGTCGTGGGGATGCTGGAGCCTATTCCAGCAGTCATTAGGCAGCAGGTGGGGAGACACCCTGGACAGGCCAACAGGCCATCACAGGGCCCCCTAAGCCCCCCCCCCCACACAGACACACATATAGGACAACCTGGGATGCCACACAGAGGATGACCTGGGATGACCCCCAAGGTTGGACAACCTCGGGGCTCGAACCCAGATCCTTCTTTCTGTGATGAGACCACGCTAACCACTGCACCACCGTGCCACCCTTAGAATGGTTAACTCCTACATTATTATTCACATTTGTACCCCCATTGTGAATTTCCAAGGGTTGGGTATTGTACAATCTTGTTTCCAAAGTTGAGGGACATCTTTTTACAATATAGAGGCACCTCTATTTTGATCTAACCATGTTGAAAATATGAGGTTTATGGACGTGGTCAGGGGGGACATGCAGGTAGCTAGTGTGACAGAGGAAGACGCAGAAGACAGGAAGAAATGGAAACGGATGATCTGCTGTGGCGACCCCTAACAGGAGCAGCTGAAAGTAGTAGTAGTAGATGTTGAAAATATGACAGCTACTGGCCTGATGTAATGCAATTGTGCTCTGAGGGTCTTTTCTATATTTCTATGTACTTCTATGTATTCCATCCATCCATCCACTATCCAAACCTCTTATCCTGCTCTTAGGGTCGCGGGGATGCTGGAGCCTATTCCAGCAGTCATTGGCTGGCAGGCGAGGAGACACCCTGGACAGGCTGCCAGGCCATCACAGGGCCGACACACACACACTCATTCATACCTAGGGACAATTTAGTACGACCGATTCACCTGATCTACATGTCACTGGACTGTGGGAGGGAACTGGAGCACCCGGGGGAAACCCACGCAGACACGGGGAGAACATGCAAACTGCACAAAGAGGATGACCCGGGACAAACCCCAAGGTTGGACTACCCTGGGACTCGAACCCAGGACCTTCTTGCTGTGAGGCAACTGCACTAACCACTGCAGCACCATGCCATGTGTTTGACATATGTGACTGTATGCACCATGTATTGATATTTGTGAGATTAAGGGTTTTATAGTTGTGTCAGATGATTGTCATGTGACCAGGGGTCATGTGACCAGAACTTATGATCCATTTAAGATGGCAACTGTATTTATCTTTTCAAGTCTGAAGAAGATCATGTAGCTCAAAACGTCACTTTGTGGAAGTCTTAAGAAACTGCATATTAGGGAGCTCCAACCTTCATTTATCTTAATTTTAGTTTGTTATTAGTCCAGCACCTGATTTATAGTTTTTGTGATGTGCGAGTTCAACTTCTCATCATTTGTCAAGACACAACCATGTCACTTACCTGTTACGCAGAATGCACCACACAAGGTTGAAGTCAAAAGAACCAAAGGAGGTCATATTGAGAGAAAGAGAGAAAAAAACACAAGCCAACATTAGTGACATTCACAACATGCTGGTTTTTATAATTTGTTTGAAATGTTTAGCCAACTACATTTATCATAACATCAGCATTTTGTGATTACATACTTTTACATTTCCGGTGAGCAAACACTTAAATGGGAAGCATGTGAAATATGTGGGCGTGCGGGTGAATTCTCTCCTGACACATATTCTGTACAGACAAATAAACAACCATGGCGCATACCAAGCTACAATCAATATTTATTACAATAGCTGTTAAAGAAAGTCCTTCCGGAAACAACACAAACAGTGTATATATATCAGAGGCATTCAACCATGATCCATGGAGGGCCATTTGTATGCAGGTTTTGAAATCTGTATTGTTGGCTATGAAACTGCACACGCTCGTCCTTCCATGGCACATGGCTGAATATATACTACTCAGAGACTGTGGTCACACCCAACATTTTAAATGTCCCGTTTTTGTTATTTATGAACGTCACAATGTTAGCTTGAAATCAGCTGAGAAGAGAACTGAAACGGCAGAATGTCGATGGAAAATGGGACGATATGTGTGTGAAGTCCCACAACGTGTCCCACTTACATACATGTGGTAACATGTGACTCGCCCTAACTCTGATTTGGGACTAAATATTTTTTTCAAAAACTCATCCAGACTTTCTGTGCTACTCCCAGATTTGATGATGTCTTTGGAATAGCAGATTTATTCTCCAGTCTTTCCAGTCAAAGTGTTTAAAATAATGTTGGCTCCTCCTCTCTCAAAATTAGTCAATCAATCAATCAATCAATCAATCAATCAATCAATCAATCAATCAATCAATCAAGTTGCATTTTCAAGCCACCAACTACATCACCACGATGTCTGTCTGTCTGTCTGTCTGTCTGTCTAGGGCCAGCCCCAGACATAGACCATATAGGCAGCCACCCACGGTGCCTTCAAATCAGAGGAAAGTATGAATTGTTTTGATTTATTTATTGACCCCAGTTTCCTCCCACAGTCCAAAGACATGTAGGGCAGGTGGATCAGCCATACTAAATTGTCCCTAGATGTGAATGTGTCGGCCTGTAATGGACTGGTGGCCTGTCCAGGGCGTCTTCCCGCCTGCTGCCCAGTAACTGCTGGGATAGGCTCCACCATCCCGCGACTTGACCTCAGATAAGTGGCTTGGATAATGGATGGATGGATTACACTTGAGCTGAATTAGGTGTGTACTATATAGGATTTTAACACACATCCTCAAGCCAATCAGAAACCAGTATTCTCCCAGACTATGGTACAAATCCAAATAATGACGAATATCTTCAATAGTTGCTCTTTGCAGCCTTGATGGATAGTAATTCCCTCACCTTTCACTTACATTGCATGGCAAAACAGGTCTCAAAGTCCCACTTTTAGCTCATAAATGAATGCTAACAAAGCAGATTCTGACAACACATTAAATAATGAGCCCTATTATTTAAGTTTTGGCGTCTATCTACAGTAATTGGTAGAAGCATAATTTTCTTTGTTTCCTCTGCGCAGATTCACTGAATACGTAAAATGTCTCATAGCATGCTAGTGAACTAACTTCTGTTTGGTTTGTTTACCATCAGGCAAAAGAATTGGCAAGGTAAGTAAGTGGCCACATAAGCTACAAACCAGATCTGCTTTACATTTCACATGGTAAAATAAGATTTTTTTATTTATTTTATTACTCTATTGATCCCCGTGGGGAAATTCTTCCTCTGCATTTAACCCATCCTAGCTGTGTAGCTAGGAGCAGTGGGCAGCCGCCGTGCAGCCCCTGGGGACCAACTCCAGTTCGTCTTGCCATGCCTCAGTCAGGGGCACAGACAGGAGTATTAACCCTAACATGCATGTCTTTTTGATGGTGGGGGAAACCGGAGCACCCGGAGAAAACCCATACAGACATGGGGAGAACATGCAAACTCCACACAGAGGAAGGACCGGGGATGACCCCCAAGGTTTGACAACCCCGGGGCTCGAACCTAGAACCTTCTCGCTGTGAGGCAACAGCGCTAACCACTGCACCACCATGCTGCCACCATGCATGGTGGTATTCAGATGGAGAGAAATTTTCCCAAAACTTGAGCGATAAGGTGTGTTACTGAATACATCGGCAGACTCTCCTTTGTTCTTATTCATTGATGTGCTGAAAGTATGACTTTGACACTTGTTTTGCTGCACAATGGAAGTGAAAGGAGAGAGAGGGGGGAAACATTTTTGTATCATCCATCTGGGCTACAAGGAGCAACTACTGAAGATGTTTTGCGACTGTTTGGACTTACATCATGGCAAAGTAACTACACAACTTCAAGTTCTACTAAATACTAACATAACTTTAATACAGATAATTGTTATGAATTATATTCATAAAAAACATTTGATTTCACAAGGTAGCAGTTGCTAGGAAAACTTTGCTCAAGTATATGAAGGAGAGCGAATATGTTCCCTCCATCTGCAATTGTAACCCCACCAGCTCAGAAATGTCACTCCAACTGTTACGACTGTGACTGTATCCCAGCAGTAGTCCCCGTGTTTCTTGTGTTTTCCCTCTCCTCTGTGTTCCTTGTGCTCCACTGTCTGGCTATCAGCTCATAACTTCAGTTAATGTCTCCCGTAGCCTCAGCTCATAACTTCTGTCATTGTCTCCCATAGCCTCGGTCATTCTCCCAGTTCAGTCAACTCATTATAACCTCAATCATTGCTGTTGTCCTTCCTGTTTCATTCTGGAGCACTCACCTGTCTTGTCGTTTCAGTTCCCGCCCCTGTTTTTTCCATCAGTCAACCCCATCTGTTCCCCATTTCCTGATTAGCTCCCCAGCATTTATATTCCACTGGGTACACTGTTCCCCTGCCAGATTGTCTTTTGTCTTGAGTATTAGGCCAAGCTATCCAGCATATCATTAACTCTCGATCTACCTGTTTATTTGTGTTTTAAGCCTTCTGCCTGTTTTCTGGACCTTGTTTCTCTTGCCTGGCCCTCATTGGATCTGATCGCCCATTTGGACTGAAAACCCCGGTAACTACAACTTGAGCTTTGAACCTGGTTTGCCTGTCTGCCTGCCCCTTATCTATCTGGTCGCCTGTTGAACTGATTTCCCTGTGTACTGACCCCTGCCTGCTTTTGACCATTAAACTGAGTGTTACTGTAACCTATCTGTCTTTGAGTCTTGCGTTCACGTCCCTCCTGAGTTCGCAACAGAACAATCTGGCCAACATGGACCCAGCGGACACCATCTTTGCCAGGCTTTCGCCAATCAAGGCGCTCTCATAAGCTGGCATGGTCAGACTCTCCACGAAGTGGTAGAGGCACTCCAGAACCTAACATCCAACATCACCCCCACTGGAGCCCAACTTGACCACATCTCCACTCAGCTCTCCCCTCCACAGCCCGGAGCTCAACCCAATCTTCTCGCTCTGGTGCCCTCTCCATCTCTGTCAGCTGCCCAGCCCAAAGAGCCCCAGATTCCCTCACCTGAGTGTTTCTCTGGAGACCTGGTTACCTGCAGGGCTTTCCTCATGCAGTATGAGCTGGTTTTGGAGCAGCAGCCACTCACTCACAGCTCAGATAAGTTGGAAGTAGCATATTTAGTGGGGCTGCTTAAAGGCGGTGCTTTAGACTGGGCATCAGCAGTCAGGGAGTCAGTCTGCCCTAAACTCCTCTTTCGATAGTTTCGTAGCCAAAATGAGGAAGGTTTTGACTACCCCCATCTGGGGAAGGGATGCTGCTAAACAGCTCTTCTCTCTCTGGTAGGGCCCCCTTAATGTAGCTGAATGTTTTGTTGAATTCAGAACTATTGTTGCTGACCCGAGGTGGAATGATGAGACACTTCAGGGGATATTTTTTAAACAGCCTTAATGAACTAGTGAAGGATGAGTTAGCTGCCCGGGCCAGTCCTGCTAACCTTGATTCTCTTATTTCTGTGGCCATCAGAATGGATAATCGCCTTTGTGAGTGACGTTGGGAAAAGGCTAGTCATCAGCCACCCCAGTCCACTTCTTACTCCTTCCATCCACCCCTCGTGAGAACAGGCCTAGAGCTCCCCGGAGCTCATCTGCCCTCCAGTCGCCTATACAATGTATCTCATCAAGAGATGGAGTATATGGAAAAATACATTCATGACTCCCTGGCAGCTGGCATCATCTGCCCCTCTTCTTGCCTCGTAGGTGCAGGGTTCTTCTTCATGGCAAAGAAAGATCAATTCCTTCGCCCTTGCATCGATTACTGTGGACTCAACACCGCCATCAAAAATAATGATCCTCTGGCCCTACTCACCTCAGTTTTTGAAACCCTTCATGGAGCCACGATCTTCTCAAAACTGAATCTCATGAACGCCTACCCCCTGGTCAGAATCAGAGGAGACAAATGGAAAGCAGCATTTAAGACGCCACTTGGCCACTTAAGTATCTCGTCATGCCATTTGGTCTGACCAGCATCCCAGCCGTGTTCCAAGCTCTGGTCAATGACATCCTCTGTGATGTCTTCAACCAGTCCATTTTCGTTTACCTTGATGACATACTGATCTTCTTTTGGAACATGTCCAACAAGTCCTCCAGCATTTATCGGAAAACAAGCTTTTAGTCAAAGCAGAAAAGTGCGAGTTTCACGTCAGCTCGGTCTCCTTCTTGGGTATCATAGAGAGTGGGCATGTGACAACAGACCCAGAGAAGATCCAAGTGGTGGCAGAGTGGCCCAACCCCACATCTGTGAAGTAGCTCCGGCAGTTCCCCAGCTTTGCCAACTTCTACCACCAATTCATCAGGGACTAAAGCCGAGTAGTCGCACCCTCACCCACCTCACCTCACCTACTGCTCCCTTTTCTTGGACCCCCAAGGCTGATGCAGCTTTTTCTGAACTGAAGGAACGATCCACATCCACATCCGTCCCTATCCACCCTAACCCCTCATGACGGTTTACTGTGGCATTTGATGCCTCCAACTCCAGAGTAGGGGCGGTTCTCTCCCAGTGTTCAGCTGCTCTCTCTCGACAGTTCGCTTTGGAAGAAACGCCATACAATCCAGACACAATTCTTCTGTCTCCCTGTGTGGTAGCTGCAGTGACTTGGGAGATTGAGTCTATAATTGAGGAGGTCCAACGCAACCAATCAGATCTAGGTAATTAATGGTACTGCTAATTGTCTCTTTACACCTCATCTGGTCCATTCCTCCCAGTTTTCCTGCCATCCAGGTGTCAGTCGCACCCTGTCCCTCCTGAAGCGGTGGTTCTGGTGGGATATCATGGCTACTGATACCCATGCCTTCGTAGCCGCCGGCTCCAAATGTGTCTGAAGAAAAGCCTCCCACCAGCCACCCGCTGGCCCGCTCCTCCACTTGCCAGTCCCCCATTGTCCCATATAGGCCTTGATTTCATTTCTGGTCTCCTGTCTTCACAAGGTAATACAGTTACAAAGCCATACACTTTGTGGCTCTCCCAAAGTGTCCCACAGCATTGGAAACAGCAGACCTCCTGGTGAACCATGTCCTCCACCTCCATGGAATCCCCACAGACAGTGTCTGACTATGGTTCCCAGTTCATATCTCAAGTCTAGAATGTCTTCTGCCAAGCCCTCAGAGCTATGGTGAGTCTGTCTTCTGGGTATCACCGTCAGACAGACTGGACCAACCAGGACCTGGGAGCTGCGCTTCACTGTGCTGCTTACGAGAACCCCTCCTCCTGGAGCACTCAGCTGGCTTGGCTCGAGTACGCACACAACTCCCCGCCAACCCCAGCCTCAAGTATGTCACCATCTGAATGTGCCATGGGTTTCCAACCACCTCTGTTCTCAGCCCTGGAGGTGGAAAATTGCCAGGCCCACCTTCGTCATTGTCATAAGATTTGGAAGGATGCCCATGCTTTCCTGCTCTGCTCTGCTGACTGAACCAACACATTGCTGACCATCCTCGGGCATCAGCCCCCAAATACTAACCAGGTCAGAAAGTTTGGCTTTCCTCAAGAGATTTACCGTTACATTGCACTTCTAAGAAACTCACATCCCATTACATTGGTCCTTATGAGATTGACTCAATAACCCCACTGCTGTTAAGACTCAAGCTACCTTCTCACATGAAAATTCATCCTACGTTTTATGTCTCTCAGCTGAAACTTGTCTCCACTAGCCCACTGTCTCCTCAAGCTACGGCGCCTCTGACCCCCTACATAATCGACGGCCATCCGGCCTACACCTTCTGGCAGGTGCTGGATGTAAACCGCCAGGGCTATCAGTTTTTAGTGGACTGGGAAGGGTATGGACCGGAAGAGTGCAGCTGGGTTCCCCACTGGCACAGTCTGTGCCTATCCCTCACCCGGGACTTTCACCTGGAACACCCAGGCAAGTCCAGCAGGTCGCCTAGAGGTGCCCGTTTGGGGGGGGGGGGTTATGGCTGTGACTGTATCCCAGCAGTAATCCAAGTGTTTCTTGTGTTTTCCCTCTCCTCTGTGTTTCTCCTGCTCCCCTGTCTGGCTATCAGCTCATAACTTCAAGTTATTTTCTCCCATAGCGTCAGCTCATAACCTCAATCATTGTCTGTTGTCCTTCCTGTTTTATTTTGAAGTACTCACTTGTCTTGTCATTTCAGTTCCTGCTCCTGTTTTTGCCATCAGTCAAGCCCATATATACCACATCTGTTCCCCATTTCCTGATTATCTCCCCAGCATTTATACTACACTGGTTTCCCTGTTCCCCTCCCAGATTGTCTTGTGTCTTAACTATTCAGCCAAGCTATCCAGCATATCATTAACTCTTGTTCTACCTGCTTATCCATGTTTTAAGTTTAAGTCTTCTGCCTGTTTTCTGGACCTTGTTTGTCTTGCCTGCCCCTTGTCAGATCTGATCGCCTGTTTGGACGGAAAACCCCGGTAACTAGAACTTGAGCTTCGAACCTGGTTTTCGTGTCTGCCTGCCCCTTGGCTATCTGGTCATCTGTCGGACTGATTTCCCTGTATACTGACCCCTGCCTGCTCTTGACAATTAAACTGAGTGTTACTGTAACCTTCCTGTCTGAGTCCTGCGTTTGGGTTCCTCCTGAGTTTACAACACCAAGACATCCCTGAAAGTTAGCAACCTCAATTAATTAATTAATTTGTTTGTTTCTTTGTTCATGCATTTACTTGTTTTAGCTGAGACAGGGCAAATTTCAAACTGAATAAATGTAACAATAACATTAGTCATGCCATAAACAAAGGTCAGGCGCCCCCTAATGGTAGCCAATAACAGTGCAGCTGCAGCCTGCTCTCTATCTGCAAAGCAGGTGCATTTCAAACACAGAGAGCACCAACAGTTAAATTTTCTGGATGGATATGGATAAACAGAGTCAGCTACTTTATCTTGCTAAATAATCATGAAAAGCTCAAAGGAGTCTGATGCACAGGGATTAAAGAGGAGAAAGGGGGAAGAAGAAAAACAGACAGCTTAATCCAAAAGTAACGAAGAGTGACGAAACACTTTTTAGTGAGTTTATTGACATCTACAGGTTAAAAATCACGTAAAGGTTAAAGACATGCCAGGCTGGTCTTACTATTCTGTGACGTTAGCATAGCAGCACAGCTGCAGCTAAGTGCCCTAAATGGGCCAGTACTCACTGGTACTCAGTACCAGCACTTCTGATTTTTGGCCACAAGTACCCTTACTTCTTATTGCATATCGCCACATCCTGGTGAGGCTAGGTAGGCACCCCTAAACACCTGCGTAACTCCATCACTGTGTAAACATATACATAGCTTAACGCTGAGAAAACAATGCTGAAAATATCCTTGTTAAAACAGATTTAAAAAATGCCAAAAGAAAAAAACAGAGGACCAGGAAGAAACTTTAGCAACTGAATGCTGCTGCTGCTGCTGCTGCTGTAACTTCGCTGTTTGTAGCTAGCTGCAGTGCAAATGACTCAGAAGCTGTCACTACTAGTTGCGGCAACAACGCTGCGCCTTCCCTGTCAGCTGCCAACTACCGTGGCAGCAGTGACACTTTGCACCATGGGCAGTGCACCGGCTCATTGTGAAAAGTAAGAAGCTTGGATGCCAGATTTGCTGAGAAATTAAATCTTTGGGAGTACACTGTAGACAAGGACTGAAACTAACTAACTAACTGAAGGAGGTGAGCTAAATACAATTCTCATGCTTTGTCTTTTCTCCTTATCCGTTCTGTCATGCTATGTTAATGCAAGGGGGAAATAGTTATTTAGCAGAAGATAAATGAAGAAATTTAAATAATAAGTTTTTCAGTTATACTCAATTTATGTTGATTTGAAACACTGTACTTCAAGGTGACTGTTGTGACTGCATCATTGGAGCTAAGGAAATGCAGTCTTCCCCTACATTATGGACTTGCCTTTGGTATTCTTTCTCATTATCCAAATTTTTTTTTTTACATTTATTTCTGATTTTTCCTTTTTTTTCCCTCCCAATTTAGTGGCCAATCGATCCCTATTTTAGTTCAAACACCCACCCTCGTACTGCATGAGTTCGCCAACTGCGTCTCTCCGGCCGGCAGTATCGAAGGAGACGCCTCGCCACTTCCGTGACAAGGTGAATCCAGGCCGAACCACTGCTTTTTCCGACACGCACAGAGATGCATTCATTTGAAGAACACAAGCCGACTCCGCCCCCCTCCCGAAGACAGCGCTGCCAATTATCACTGCTTCATCGAGTCCGGCCATGGTCGGATCTGACGGGACCAGGGCGCGAACCCCGGTCCCCAGTGGGCAACTGCATCGACACGAAGCCGATGCTTAGACCGCTACACCACCGCGGACCATCTCATTATCCAATTTAATCCGTAGGCAAAGAGATAGTTTCAGTTGGCTTTATTGTAGCATATGTGCAATATTATATTTGTGTACGATTTGATTTGAATATATAGCTACCTAAAAAGCTTTTATTAACTAACTATACATTGTAATGAAACGCAAATAAGAATACATTTGAAGTGGCATACATTACCAAGATATGTATACAAATATAAATACATCCAAGACACATGCAATGCTCATGTCATGCAACTGCTGGATTAGAGTACTTGCACCTTTTTTTTTTTTGGTCCAATTCATGGACTGTTAATAATGGCTCTATTGGATGGAGATGTACCAAATAATAGCACTGACACTTCATGCTGGTTCTGTCTGTCAGTCTGTCAATGCCGATAGGTGTACTGGTACACCTCCATCCAACAGAGCCATTATTAATGTTATTATGTGCAGCTGTGTTTATCCTACTACGCAAACATCAAGACCAGTCTGCCATGTTTTTAACCTTTACATGGTTTTTAACTTGTAGATGTCAGTAAAATGATATAGGGTTTAGTTACTCTTTAAGGATTGTTTATTTTATTTATTTATTATACTTTATTAATCCCCATGGGGAAGTTCCTCTCTGCATTTAACCCATTCTAGCTGTGTAGCTAGGAGCAGTGAGCAGTCGCCGTGCAGCGCGCAGGGACCAACTCCAGTTCATTTTGCCATGCCTCGGTCAAGGGCAAAGACAGCAGTATAAACCCTAACATGCATGTCTTTTTTGATGGTGGGGGAAACCGGAGTACCCGGAGAAAACCTACCGCAGACATGGGGAGAACATGCAAACTCCACACAGAGGATGACTGGGATGGCCCCCAAGGTTGGACAATCCCGGGGTTCGAACAGAGGCGCTTCTTGCCGTGAGGTGACAGCGCTAACCACAGGGCCACCGTGCCACCCTTTAAAATGCTAGTCAAGGTCAGCAGTGGGAGAGAGGAGAGCAACAAGTATTTCTGAGACTGACTGTTGGAATCATTAGCAACATCCAGTGCCTTCAGACCAGCCTATCTTTATTGAATCTTTATTGGTATTACATTATATTCTCAGGCAGTCTAGTTAGCGGTAGCTTTCTGCTATGTAGCTGTTGTTAAAAAACAGCTAGTTTACCATCCTGTTTCATCTCACCTGATAAAGCATAATTTTGCAACTCACACAAGGCTTTGTACATTATAATATTAAAATGAATAAATTAACCCCTTTCAAGTTTAAAAATATCCTGTTCCAGTGACCTATTGACCTGAAATCTATTTGTGGCAGTGGGTGAAGGTTGAATCACTAATTGTTGGCTATAAAAACTGGCATTATAGAGTAGCAAATATTTATCTTTAAGAAAAAGCACCAGACGGCCTGCTAAAATTACAAAGATAACTGGTTAGGCTGTACATTATTATTGAAGAGCGGGGCCTGGTGGCAAACATTGAGCATACATTGGCGCTCCTTCTCTGGATCTTGTTTAGGGCCGTGTGTGTGTGTGTGTGTGTGTGTGTGTGTGTGCGCACATGCTGTGCTGCGCATGAGCATTCTTGGCTGAAAGCTGTTGACTCAACATACAAGTCTGATCTCCATGATGGACTTGGAGATACCTCGGGGAGTACTGATAAAGCACAGGCACTCAAAATGCACACAGAAAAAGCCATGAGCTGGCTATGAACTCCAATAACCTCATTAAAGAACATGGAGAAAAAAAACCCAAAACCATTTGAGCTGACGTGTCACACTGTAATACCGGGGTTGGAAGCTCATCTTCCATTGTGCTCACCAGTGTTAAAAAGAAGTACGTGCTCAGGCCTCCATTTCATTGGGCATGAGAAGATGTCTAATATCCGCATATCCGTGTGTCGAGATATGATCAAGTTGGATTACTTTTACACCTGACCTGGGTTAAGTCCAGCACTTATGTCAAAATTGGATTTGGCTTCCCCTCGCAGATCACTCCAAATGTTACTTCCCTTCAGAATATTTAGTCTTTTAAAAACCAACAGTGAACATCTTGTCCCATTTATTCTCCATCCACAAGTGTCCGGATAATCTGTTCTTGAGAAGTGTGTTTAGTTAGTGTCCTAGCTGCATGCTGCCGACAGGTTTGCAAATAAGCCTGTTTGGATTCTTGCATTCATAAATCGCAACGTTAATTTCCTTGTTGTTACGCTGGATTAGAAAGGCTTTGATTGCATTTACACTGCATTGCAAAAATGGAGATATTAGTCTCTGACCATCTCTGCTGGCAGCTCAAATGAGTGGATTTTCAGTGTGTTGTTGGTTCATTTGTGCCTTAATTGAACATATTGTGGTGACCCACATCTATATAACGAGAGACATTCACCTAAGAGGACGGTGTACCTTTAAGGGAAGAGGCGAGGGGTCAGATAATGCACTTCCGCTTCCGGTTCACAGTTCAGTGTCGTTGTCGAATGTATGACATGCTAAGTTGGAGCTAGTAAACTACCTCGACTACGTCTACTCTCACGTCTCCTGTCTCATTGTTTTCTAACTCCACAATATTATTGTTCCATTGCTTACAACTATATTACTGTTTGAAGAATATTATTAGCTGACCTTCTGCTGTGGGAAGATGTAGGCGCAAATTCACGTTTGCAGCGGCCTCACCCAGTACCGGTGTGGGAAGATGGTGGTGCAAATTTACATTTGAGGCAGCTTCACCCAGTACCATCCGTACAGTGTCTTTGTCCACATCTGTGTCTAAGTTTGTCTTCGTTTGATGGCTGGGAGAGCTGGCACTGGATCAGCTGGGAGAGCTTGGTCTGCTGTGTGCTGTGGGCCCAGGGACCACGATCCTGCCTGGAGCTGTTCCTGAAGTGGTAACACCGACAGCGGTCTGACAGGACGTGGAAGCGGGGCAGGCTAAGCTAACTACTAGTCCATGCAGACCGGCAGCTCCGATAACACTGAGGGTGGTCTGGCAGCGGCTTCGCCTAGCCTTGACTGTGTTTTTAGTGGAGTGCAGGGAGTTGTGTCGAAGGTGTCTGGCTGGGAGAGCTGACATTGGATCGGCTGAGGGAGCTTGGCCTGCTGCGTCCTGTGGGCCCAAGGACCACGGCCCTGACTGCAGCTGCGCCCGAAGACGAAACACCGAGGTGGTCTGACAGGACACGGAAGCAGGGCAGGCTTAGCTAACTGCTAGCCCATGAAGACCAGCAGTTACAACGGTCATCCTGGCTGGCATTCGTTCTCCTGGACAGTGATTTTTTTTTAGTTTAGATATAGGTGTTAGTTTGGATATATGTATTCTTGTAGTTCTTGTAGTTTTTGGATATGTGTTATTGTCTTTATGCTGCACTGCTGTGGGCTAGGAGAAACAATGTTTCATTTCATTTCATGCGCACAAGTGCATAAAATGAAATGACAAATAAAATGTTTCTGATTCTGCTAACATCTCACAGATGCAGAGGTCACCATTCCCCTAAAGACGTCTCCTGAGTTAGCCTAGCTAAGTATCAATGTGTTTGAAAACTCGTCCATCCCAGTTTGGTCCACCTCGGTATGTCCGTCGGTAGTTTACCATAGACGGAAAAGAACTCGCCAGTTCCCAGCTCCCATCTGAAGGATAAACCCAATGACACTCATCTCCAGCTCCCTCATCATTTCCCTCCTTTTTGATCTCTCTCCTCCAAATCATCTGTCCCCCCTCCACTAAGGAGACCATCTCTTTTTCTCCTCCACTCTCTTGCTGGAGACTGGTGACAGGTCAAAGATGGCCATTGACTGTGTGCAGGTGTTCAACTACGTATGTGTGTGGTTGAGTGTGTAAAGACGGTCTAATTGAGGGGATAAGGAAGAGAGGAGAGAGACGGGTCAATTGCTGCAGGAAATGGTTGGTGTGTGTGTGTGTGTGTGTGTGTGTGTGTGTGTGGTTGGATGGGAGGGCTGAGGCTGTGTTAACCCTCTTTCTTCATCAAGGGCTCTTTCACAAATCTGTTAAATGCTCGAGCATCTCTAAGGTCCCCCTCCTCGATTCTCTCTTCATCCCATAACCCTCCTTTTCTCCTCCCTCCTTCCTTCTCTTGTCCTCGCTCCCATACACTCCCCTGTATCAGACTCCTGTTAACAAAATTGACGAGCTCCTGATAACCTTTGACCTGGTGCACCTTCTACTCCAACCACAGTGGCAGGGCGCCCATTCACTTTCACAAATTACATTCTAGTTGGCAAGCGGGTCAACAATAACAGAAAAAACCAGTCAGCCAGCCAAAAACTCACATGCAAAACTAATTCTCCAAACATTTAATTTAGCCAACAGCATACAGGAATCAAACATTTAATGAGAATAAAAAGTACGATTCCATGCAGTCATAGCTCTTTCGCTCTCTGGCACACACACCACAAACACACACTCATTCATATCTATTCATTTTTTGTTATTCAATAACTGTTTCATTCATTTTCTCACTTGACCATCCTCAAATATTGGCAAGGGCTCTTCAAGACCCTACTATAAAGTGGTCAGCTTCACAAAATCATTTAGCCTGAGCTGGAGTTTCACACTGAGTCGCCATCTAGGCAACTTTGCTGTTAAGTTAAACAACAAAAGCAGTGTGGATGGTAAGTAATGAGATATGCCTACATGAAGTGGCTTGCATTTTAAGGATAGGCAGGTTTCCATCAACGTGTTTTCTTGTGAAATTTGTAGTTAGATGTAAGAAAACGGAATTGCAAACACCTGAATTAAAAAAAAAAGCCTAAATATTGAAGAAAAAAAATACACTTGCTTGAGCTGGAAAAGCGAAAATGCAATAAAGGGTGATAGAAACAGAATTTTTTGAAAAAAGAAATACAATGTATAACAGTCACATCATCTGACTGCTCAACCACAATCAGATATGGCAGATGGTGAAATTATGCAATAATCATTTTTTCCTTCAGTTCATTAAAATAAAAAAGGGTGCATCGCAGTTCAATGGCATCAGCCAGTATAATACCAGCCACTGCATTTTTTCGCCATCTTTGTTGGGCACTGTGGAATATGGCCTAGCCCATCATACACCTGTGAAGACAGCACCTCCAATGGCAAGTACAGGCACATGTTGAAAATTATCCTTCTCTATCCTGAATCTAGCATTTACCCCTAGTTGTCAGCTGTTGTTGCAAAGTAACCACTAGGCAGGTTTCCATTAACCTGCTTTATCCACAATTTGAAATTGTGAACTAAAAACGAGTTCTGGCAACACGTGAACACATGAACAGCTTCCGGCTTCATCAGATCAATAACTGCTGTTTATTCTCTTACTCTCTCTTCTCCTCTATACTATTCTGCTCTAACCTCTTCATTTGTCCGATTACACTATTTTCTGTGCTTAGTTGACTAATCACTATATTTGCTAGTTTTCTGTCTCAAATGATTCTTTTGTTAGTGGGCAGACTTTTGCCCCTAGTTTGTTCCTAGTTTTGAGCTTTGCTTAGCTTAGCAGTTAGCTTTATTACATTTTCAGTCAAAGCAGCCTCATTAAAAAGATGGTGTGTGGTGACTACTCCGTAGTTACAGATATGTTGTCTCTATTAGAGAGATGTGTCCATGAGTTAGAGCAGCTTCTTGTTTTCTTTTTTCTTTTTTTTTTAGGATTATGTTAGATGCGACGGACACTCCAGATAGCATTAGCCCCGGGCCTGACAGCAGACCTGCTATTGTTAGCACTAGCTCAGCCTCGTCAGCAGATGCAGCGGAGTTTGTCTTTGCTTAATGGCGTGGGAAGGCTCGCAAGAGCAAGCCACCGGTCATGTGGTCTGCAGTCACCTCTCCCAACTGCAAACCAGTTTTCGCCCCTCACCAGCCCTATTGGTAGTCCTACCGGCCAGTGTGCCTCTCCTGCTCCTGTCGACAGAGTAAAGCAATGCACACTAGTGATAGGCGATTCCACGATTACTCGCAATATCAGATGAGCTTTGCCAGCCTTGATACACTGTTTACCCAGGGCCACAGTCTCCAACATAGAGGATAATCTTTGGATGCTGGCATCACGGAGGGAGAATCAGGGAACCCTGACACACAGCACCACTACTTTAAGCAACATTATCATTCATGTCGGCACCAATAATGCTAGGATGAAGCAACTGGAGATCACAAAAGCCAGCCTAGTCAAGACACTTGAGTTGGCCAGAAAGATGTGCTAGCATCGATTAATTGTCTCTGGTCCCTTACCCATGAGGGGAAACGATGAGCTGTACAGCAGGCTCACCTCAATGAACCTCTGGCTGGCTTGTTACTCTAATGAGCAGGGATTCAGTTTTGTTGATAACTGGCCTTCTTTCTGGGGCCGCCCTTACCTGCTGAAAGTGGATGGCATTCACTCTACTGGGGATGGCGCCGTTCTTTTGTCTAGCAATATAGATAGCTGTCTACATTTAGTTTGACACTAAAGACTTATCCTTCACCAGGTCTCAGGTGATTGGAGAGCCTGCTAGGTTTAAACCTCGAGTGGATGTGGAGTCGACTAGTTTAGTTAATGTGTCTAGTCAGGGAATGTCTCATAGTATAGATTATCAGACTGACAGCTTGGTCTATAACATTGAGTCCGTCTTCCCACCCTGTTGTATGGCTTCCAAGCTTTCCTCTCCTAAACATGTGAATCACAATAATCTAATAATTATTCCTACCACTGGTAGTGGTGAAATGTGCAACAAATCACCTAATAATCTACAGATCCAAACAACTAATGTTATCAGAAGTGTGACCAAAAATCGTTCAAAGTGTAGGTCTTCAAAATTGTCAACTAATACAAGGTGTCCAATTCCAATTAATATTTCATCTAGTGGTAGCTCTAAAGTTCTGCCTACTACTGATCACTTCAACTAGACACTTAAATTTGTTTTTTATAAATATCAGATCACTGTCTACCAAAGCCTTACTAATAAATGATCTGATTCTTGAACATAGTTTTGATATGATTGGGTTATGTGAAACATGGCTGAAACCAAATGTTTTCCTTCCCTTAAACGAAGCTTCCCCACCTGACTATACTTATGCCCATGTAGCTCTGGCAAATAAACAAGGTGGGGGTGTTGCCTTAATATATAAGTCTATTTTCAATTTAACTTCTAAACTTGAAACTAAATTCAAATCCTTTGAGGCTCTTATTCTAAGTCCATCTCCCTCAGCCATGAGGGAGCCCTCCTGGCCCTTACTTCTTGAAGAATTTGGAGAATTTGTCTCAGGACTTGTTACTCATTTTGATGAGATTCCAAAATCTTGGTGATTTCAATATTCATCTAAATAAGGCTGCTGATCCTCTAAGTAAACCCTTTCTGGCGCTTGTTGATACTTTTGGGTTCGCTCAGTTTGTTCAAGAGCCGACTCATTGCAGTGGTAACACCCTTGATTTGGTTTTATCTAAAGGGATAGCTGTTTCTGATCTGAATGTCTTGTCAACCACATCTGCTGTGTCAGATCATTTTCTCATTAAATTTGAAGCATCACTGGCCTGTCCTGTTAATGTCGGCATAGATGTAATTACCACTCACCATATTGGTCCATCCGCTGTAGCTGCATTTGGCCAGCAGCTGCCTGAAGTCTTGGCTCCTTTCACTGTGGAGACTGACTCTGTTGAAAATCTCAGTAGTGACTTAAATGTGGCCCTTTCTAGTCTCCTTGATTCAGTTGATTCTAGTCACTACTAGATCTAGGCGACTAAAGAGGCCTACACCCTGGTTTAACGACGAGACACGTGCTCTTATAAGTGGGCCTGCAGAAGACTAGGACGTAAATGGTGAAAATCAAAACTGGAAGTTTTTTACCTAGCTTGGCATGAGTGTTTATAGAAATACATATGGAAATGGCACTGAACCACACAGTGTTAATCTTTACCCCAGGAACGTATTGTTTTCACACATCAAAACCCAATCAGTTTCAATCTTTTTATAGCTATAACGCATGTGCATTTCAAGAGAAACTAAACCTTGTAACAATTTTGTGAGTTTGCTACCATCTTATGGTGAAAAAGCATCTATTAGTGCTGGAAGTGCTTGGGTGTTAGAACCAAGTGATGTAAGCATAGTAGGATAAACACAGCTGTAGCCAGTAACATTAATAATGGATCAGTTTGATTAAGGAGTGACAATGAGACAACACTGATAACAGTCAAAAGTTTTGTCAATGTCAGGACACTATTTGCACTACTACAGAAAGCGATTTAACATGGTATTACCCAATGTATCCAGTTTGTTTGCCATGTGCTGTATGAATGGGGATCTAGAGTTTGAAGGGAAAAGCGCTTAGCATGTAATAATATTAGCATGTAATAATATTTTTTCCATCCCAAATATGTCCAATTGGTGTGACTTTATCAGTCAGTAGATACACAGGCCTTTCCTCTCTTTATATATAAAAACACAGGGATTGCATTTCTCAGATGTGCAACAACGACATTATAATGTTTTTCATTTCACCGCTAAAGTCTTCATCATCCTCATCACACTAGTATTCTAAAGGTATGTGAACCATTAAAAGTGTGGACTTCAGGGTGTCCGGGTAGCGTGGCGGTCTATTCCGTTGCCGACCAACACGAGGATCGCCGGTTCGAATCCCCGTGTTAACTTCGGCTTGGTCGGGCGTCCCTACAATTGACCGTGTCTGTGGGTGGAAAGCCGGATGTGGGTATGTTTTCTGGTCGCTGCACTAGCGCCTCCTCTGGTCGGTTGGGGCGCCAGTTCGGGGGGAGGCGGAACTGGGGGGAATAGCATGATCCTCCCACGCGTTACGTCCCCCTGGTGAAACTCCTCACTGTCGGGTGAAAAGAAGCGGCTGGTGACTTCACATGTATCGAAGGAAGCATGTGGTAGTCTGCAGCCCTCCCCGAATCGGCAGGGGGGTGCAGCAGCGACCACGATGGCTCGGAAGAATGGGGTAATTGGCCAAGTACAACTCAGGGAGAAAAAAAGGGGGAAAAAAGTGTGGACTTTATTAAATTGTTGGGGGCTCATTTGATAGAAAGAATGCAGCTGGATAAGATTTCCAGAGGAAGAGACATTCACTCTTTGGTATCAGTGCCAAATGGGACAATGTAAGGCAAAATGGGCACTTTTTTTTTTTTGGTGGAGAACGCTGCACATGAAGTCTGTGTTGTTTTCCTGAAAAACACAGGCCTTCAATGCATGAATAAGTCATAGAAACTTAAGTGTGTTGTACCTAATTTTTCAGAAAAATTTAGATTTTAAAAAGACCTTTTTCAACTGGCTCGGCCTTTGGCTTTGCTAATGGTAACGACGCAAGCAAGTGATGAACAAATCCTTATTTACAATGACAAACAGCAAGGGCTTCATAACCTCCAAGAGAACACACACACGCGCACACACACACACACACCTCGTTTCAAGACCCTTCGTTGTGCCCCAAGGAAAGGGATGGAAGTGCAAAGGTCTGGTAGCTATAGTGATGGCAAACCACAACAAGGGAGAGACTGATTAGGACCCCTCCAGACATACACTCACCGGCCACTTTATTAGGCACACCTGTCCAACTGCTCGTTAACGCAAATTTCTAATCAGCCAATCACATGGCAGCAACTCAATGCATTTAGGCATGTAGACATGGTCAAGACGATCTGCTGCAGTTCAAACCGAGCATCAGAATGGGGAAGAAAGGTGATTTAAGTGACTTTGAACGTGGCATGGTTGTTGGTGCCAGACGGGCTGGTCTGAGTATTTCAGAAACTGCTGATCTACTGGGATTTTCACACACAACCATCTCTAGGGTTTACAGAGAATGGTCTGAAAAAGAGAAAATATCCAGTGAGCGGCAGTTCTGTGGGCGAAAATGCCTTGTTGATGCCAGAGGTCAGAGGAGAATGGCCAGACTGGTTCGAGCTGATAGAAAGGCAACAGTAACTCAGATAACCACTCATTACAACCGAGGTATGCAGAAGAGCATCTCTGAACGCACAACACGTCGAACCTTGAGGCAGATGGGCTACAGCAGCAGAAGACCACACCGGGTGCCACTCCTGTCAGCTAAGAACAGGAAACTGAGGCTACAATTCGCACAGGCTCACCAAAATTGGACAATAGAAGATTGGAAAAACGTTGCCTGGTCTGATGAGTCTCGATTTCTGCTGCGACATTCGGATGGTAGGGTCAGAATTTGGCGTCAACAACATGAAAGCATGGATCCATCCTGCCTTGTATCAACGGTTCAGGCTGGTGGTGGTGGTGTAATGGTGTGGGGGATATTTTCTTGGCACACTTTGGGCCCCTTAGTACCAATTGAGCATCGTGTCAACGCCACAGCCTACCTGAGTATTGTTGCTGACCATGTCCATCCCTTTATGACCACAGTGTTCCCATCTTCTGATGGCTACTTCCAGCAGGATAACGCGCCATGTCATAAAGCTCAAATCATCTCAGACTGGTTTCTTGAACATGACAATGAGTTCACTGTACTCAAATGGCCTCCACAGTCACCAGATCTCAATCCAATAGAGCACCTTTGGGATGTGGTGGACCGGGAGATTCGCATCATGGATGTGCAGCTGACAAATCTGCAGCAACTGCGTGATGCTATCATGTTAATATGGACCAAACTCTCTGAGGAATGTTTCCAGTACCTTGTTGAATCTATGCCACGAAGGATTAAGGCAGTTCTGAAGGCAAAGGGGGTCCAACCCGGTACTAGCAAGGTGTACCTAATAAAGTGGCCAGTGAGTGTATATGTTTGTACATTTGTATGCATATTCAGGTATGTTTATTCGTGTGTGTTTATGTAGAAGTATGCAATAAGCTACATGCAAAAGCCAAGTTGAATGAAGAGGAAGGAAGCCATGATAGAAAGTGGGAAGTGGGAGATTGAGGGTCAGGGAATTAAAGCTACATACTGAAGATTTACATGCAAACAAATGTCCTTTTGGATTACTTTCTACTGCAACCCTGACAGCAGGATAAGCAGTTTGGATAATGGATGATTTTAATAATTATAATAATTATATAAACTATTATATAAATTATAATAATCATAATAATAAATTTATATAATTTATAATATTTAATTTGTAATAATCCTTTTTATTTTATCGTATATTTTCTTTTTTCTTTTACTAGTCTTTTATTTGTGAAGCACTTTGAGATCTGTCTCTGCAGATGAAACGTGCTATACAAACTATTATTATTATTATTATGATTATCATCATCCATTCATATCCAGTTAATGAATGCTTTTGTAGTGGCTTATTATAATGGTTAATGTTGGGAAGGATTTTCGCTGGAAAAACGATTTGGTGCATAGCGTTTTACATCTTCACCCTTGCAGCCAAATGCCTAAGAAGACGGTAGGTCGCAGCGAGTTTCAAGAAGTAAAGATGAAAGATGTTGTGGATAACAAGCTCGCGAAAGACTTTTACCAAACGATATTACAACACTGAAAGCTAAAACCCCGAAACAGCCATGTTTTTGTGGGGAAAGTGCTGACACAACTCTTTTTTTTTTTTTGCTTGTTCATTTTGTTTCGAATGACTGGATTCAGAGTGGTCCAGCAGCATGCAGTTTCTAGTTTCACCACTGGTGTCAGTAAATCACAAAAAAAGACAATCCTCAGGACTGTTGCTTTAACAATACACACAAGCTCAAAACTGGTCATTTCTTCCTGTGGCTGGTAAACTAACCCACTTTGCTGCACCAGCCAAACAGAAATGTATATTTGGCTGGTCCATAATCATTTGAGGATGAAAAAGTGCTTTTTCTACCCTCGGAGAAACAGATGAGAAAGATGACAAGCCCACTATTATATAAGACCAGTCAGAAGTCTTTGTTTTATGTGTGTGTGTGTGTGTGTGTGTTTCAAACCAATGACTCAGACTCAAGATTCTAGTATTACTTGTGTGTGTGTGTGTGTGTGTGTGTGTGTGTGTGTGTGTGTGTGTGTGTTTTGTCAGGGTGTGTGAGTGCGCTTACAGACCTACCTGCAAACAGGCGGAGGCTATATTTGTATTTGTAAAACACAGTGTAGCATTACGTGTGTGTGTGTGTGTGTGTGTGTGTGTGTGTGTGTGTGTGTGTGTGTGTGTGTTTGTTCACCGGTGCGTATATGTGTTTCTGTGGACCAGTATCTAGTAGACTTGTGGTAATCCTCTTAGCGTATGCTTTTTGAAGCTCTGAGCGCATTATGTAACCTCTCTAATCCAGCAACGCATCAAGACGGACAGCAAAAAAAAAAAAAAAAAACATCCCAATGCACACAGTCCTTAAGGCATACACTGCGGGACTATTTACAAAATCTCTGGGTCACAGTCATATTACTGATGAACCAACAGAGCCTAATCACTAGCAGAAAGTGAGGTAATAGACCTATCAAAATAAGCATTACAATTTAGCAACAATAAGCATTACAATTTCAGCAGAAGAGCCAGTCTGCAGACAGAAGCACTAATGGCCTAATTCTGTATGTGTTCCCTCCCATCTGGTTTCCTCCTTCAAGCCCACCCGCTCCCATTCCTACTATACTCCATCACCTCAATAACATGCACATCCATAAAAACATCCAAGTCCCTCTCTCCTCTTGCTCTGTCCTGTTGCCAGGGCAACAGCGGCCATCTTGCCATGCCCTGTTGTTCACTGAGTGCACATCACAGGCCAGTCATCAATGTGGAATGACAGTCAGAGAGGAAGAGGAATGGGAGGGGGCAGAGAGAAAGAAAGAAATAAGAGATTGGGAGTGAGAAGAGAGAGAGGATGTAGAAGAGTTTGTATGTTTTTGTGTATGTTTCATGAGAGTGTGTGAGAGACATTTCAGATTACCTCTCAGAGCTAAGTAACATAACAGAAGGACTTAGTATTGATATCAAATAACACTGAGCTTTATCTTAGATCTCTCGGACACAGAGTATGTGTAAAAACTTTATTGTTTGTAAAAAAATCAGTAATACTTATCATCTAGTCCACACCTTGCTCTGGATAAGATGTTGCCTGATACAATGGCTAAAGTCCTTGTTTTAATATCATGCCATGCTTGTTTTAAGACTGAATAGCCTAGCAGAGGCTCTTTATGATCACTCATGAGCCCTAATACAGGCATGTCTGTCCAATAACTTATCACTAATGGTGATAAGTTTGACAGACAATCTTAGATTGTAAATGATAAAACATTTTCTATCATCTGCCTTCGCAAAGAGG
Organism: Lampris megalopsis; assembly: GCA_022114975.2. NCBI lineage: Eukaryota > Metazoa > Chordata > Actinopteri > Lampriformes > Lampridae > Lampris > Lampris megalopsis. The sequence goes on from JAJHIY020001650.1 coordinate 42,124, forward strand.
CTAAAAGTATTGTGCTACCGTGCTTCAGTACATTCTGTCAAAACAGTTGCACCAACAAGCCTCAGACACACTGCTTCCAGACCGCTTTCTCAGCATATCTTTCAAGAGGATCCAAATGCAGACATCCCGTGTGATGAAACTCAGTTCTGCAAGCCAATGGGAGACATCGTGGCTGCACACATGCATACTACAGATGTCCCAAGTTGGAGGCCTCATTTCTCTACATGCACAATGGTATTTGGCTGTGTTTTCAGTACTCCACTGTAGGTGAAGTAAAATGCCTCATTGTTGATATTGATTGTAGTTGTCATTATTTCAACATAATGACATACTGATTCCTCATAATGGCTGTAGGGTTAACCTGCTTCAAACTAACTAACCAACTAACTAATCTAACCTGCTTCATATTTTACTCAAAAATATGTTTGTGGATGCAGTGCTCAAAAGAAATGGAAGTGAGTGGAGACTGAAAAAAAATAAGAACTTTGTTTTTCTGCCAATGCATGTGCAGAAATGAGGATCCCCTCATAGCACGTCTGTACCATGCAAGTGTGCAGCCACTGTCTTCCACAGATCTTAGGGTCCTAAACAAGATGTGTTTAGCTGAAAACTTGCTCATAAGTACCATTAAGCTATTAAAAATTCAAAGCTGAGGCAATGATCTTGCAGTTTATAATCAGAAACATAATCCACTGTGGTCTGAAATGTAAAGGTGCCTGATTTTCATTCCAAAGTAAGTTTAAAAAAAAATCAAAAGTGTGTCATTGGGAGTATGATGTGGGATAAGCTGCACGTGACGGCAAAACTGATTAACATGTGATATTCTTTGTTTGATAATACAGTCTGTGATTGAGTAATTGAAGATCTCTCAAAACAGCCACAATAACTGCAATACTCAATAAACGTGGTGTAGATCACACCAATTTGATTAATTTTTGCCCAACTTCAAACTTACCATTTCTTTCTAAAATACTTGAAAGACAAGTTGCATCTCAGGTACATGCTCACTTGACTGACAACAATCGGAAAAACTTCAGTCTGGTGTTAACTCCTTTCACAGTCCAGAGATAGCCTTGGTGAAAATCCCTAATGATCTGTTCATGGCAGCTGACTCTTGGCTCTTAACCATACTCATCCTTTATCTGAGAGTAGCTTTTGATATCATCTCACATAACATCCTCGTAGAGAGATTAGCTTCCATTGGAATCACTGGCACCTCTCTTGCCTGGGTTTAGATCATATCTCTCTGGCCACACTCAGTTTGTTCAACTTAAAAATTTGAGATCACAGTCCTTTCCTGTTACTACCGGTGTTCCCCAGGGCTCTGTTTTGAGTCCTCTCCTATTTATTATTTACCTTTTACCTCCTAGCCATATTTTCAGGAAGTTTGGTATACAATTTCATTGCTACGGGGATGACACCCAGCTATATCTATCCACCAAGCCTACTTCCACTCTTCCGCCCACTTCCCTATCTGACTGCTTACTAGAAATTAAATCCTGGTTTTTATCCATCCATCCACCCATCCATCCATTCTATCCATTATCCAAACCGCTTATCCTGCTCTCAGAGTTGCGGGGATGCTGGAGCCTATCCCAGCAGTCATTGGGCGGCAGGCGGGGAGACACCCTGGACAGGCCGCCAGTAGTGATCAAAATGAGGTTCTTCTCACAGGTACTAAATCTACTTTGGCTAAACCTGATGGTTTTTCTAAACTTCAGTTGGTCCAGAATTCAGCTGCCCACATCATTACCAGAACTCCTACCATAGATCATATCACTCCTGTTCTTCAGCAACTTCATTGGTTGCCTGTTAAATACCGTATCGACTTCAAGATTCTGCTTCTCACTTTTAGAGCCCTTAATAACCTAGCACCTGCATCCGGGTAGCATAGCGGTCTATTCCGTTGCCTGCCAACAAGGTGATCACCGGCTCGAATCCCTGTGTTACCTCCGGCTTGGTCGGGCATCTCTACAGACACAATTGGCCAAGTCTGCGGGTGGGAAGCTGGATGTGGGTGTGTGTCCTGCTCGCGGCACTAGCGGCTCCTCTGGTCAGTCGGGGCGCCTGTTCGGGGTGGAGGGGGATCTGGGGGGAACAGCGTGATTCCCTCAATGCGCTATGTCCCCCTGGCGAAACTCTTCACTTTCAGGTGAGAAGAAGCAACTGGCAACTCCACATGTATTGGAGGAGACATGTGGTAGTCTGCAGCCCTCCCCAGATTGGCAGAGGGGGTGGAGCAGCGACCAGGTCAGCTCCGATGAGTAGGAATGCCACCCCACAGGCCAAGCCAATTTTTCTGCCCAATTGTATCCGGCCTGGCCTGTTGGGCAGAAAAGGGGGGGGGGTAAAATAACCTAGCACCTTCATATCTTTCCGAACTCTTTCATATCCACACAAACTCCCGTACGCTCAGATCCTCTTCTCCCGTCCAACTCACTACACACCATCTGCTTGCTTGACTATCATGGAGTCTAGAGCCTTCAGTCGTTCTGTCTCCTACCTCTGGAACTCGAACACAAGACGTTTGCAATATTTACTCTCTTTCCACCTTCAAATCCCATCTCAAAACACACCTTTTAAAACTGGCATATTCTTTTGTTTTTGGGGGGATTCCCCCCCACACTTTTTCTCCCAATTGTACTAGGCCAATTACCCCACTCTTCGAGCAATCCCGGTTGCTGCTCCACCCCCTCAGCTGAACCGGGAAGGGCTGCAGACTACCACATTTCTACTCTGATACACGTGGAGTCGCCAGCCGCTTCTTTTCACTTGACAGTGAGCAGTTTCAACAGGGGGACAGCGAGTGGGAGGATCACGCTATTCCCCCCACTTCCCCCTCCCCTCCGAACAGGCGCCCCGGCCGACCAGAGGAGGCGCTAGTGCAGCGACCAGGACACATACCCACATCAGGCTTTCCACCTGCAGACACGGCCAATTGTGTCTGTAGGGACGCCCGACCAAGCTGGAGGTAATACAGGGATTCAAACCGCCGATCGCCGTGTTGCAAACTGGCATATTCAGTCTGATCCTGACTCTAATGGTTACACCCACATTGAGTTTTGCATAGGTGATGATTTTATACCTATCTGTTGTATTAACTGATCATTGTATACCCCTGCTTTGTTTGATTTTATGATGTCTGATAGAGTGCTGCTTGTTTTTAACTGTGTTTTTTATGGAGTCATTGAGTGTAGAAGGCACCCATTAATACTTTATTGTTATTATTATTATTATTATCATTATTATTAGTATTATTATCATTAAGCAGCTGGTATCATGTCAGAATGTTGAATGTTAATACTCTGTCGATTTGGATACTTAACAATAGTTTATCTTTTGATACTTGTGTGGGTTTGGGGGATTTATTTTTAGTTATTTCTCTGTTTTGTTTGAAACTCTGACTGCTTGGACAATGACTAATTTGCTAAATGTTGATAACACAGTTGCACCCAGATATTTGTTAATCTTCTGAAGCTGGTGTGGTATTTATTATTGTCTGAAAAGCGTTTTGGCCCCTAATGGCCTTTCAGTGATGAGGCCTATTATTTTACTTGTATTTTAAATAATTAGGTGTATTAACCTGTTCCTTTTCTTTTAGGGCAATGTTTTTTTTTAATTGCTACAAATCGAGTACTACATAATTATCAGTTCGGTTGTGCTGTTGGGTAACTTACAAAATAGTCTTAAAAAACAAAATGAAAAAAAAATCATGATCCATATTGTGGATCACGATATTACCGAAAATATTCTTTCAGGCAAGGCAAACAAGCCCAATTAACTTTAAAATCAAAATCAATTTAAAAACTTGTGGAATGAGGACAGGTGGCTTGGCCTGTGGGGCGGCATTCCTTTTCAACTATCCCCCTATCACCCCATGTCTGTGTGTTGGGGGGGGGTCTGTCTGTCAGGGCGGTGGGGGGGAAGTGTTAATTCCAAACGTGGTAATTCATGAATTCCTTAATTCTCCTGTTAGTGACATGATCAGAGAAAGTAAAATCCAGGGCAAAATGTCCGGAAGAATAACCTCCATTTAAGAATGAACTCAAACAGTATCCATCCATCCATCCATTATCCAAGCCGCTTATCCTGCTCTCAGGGTTGGGGGGATGCTGGAGCTTATCCCAGCAGTCATTGGATGGGAGGCAGGGAGACACTCTGGACAGGCCACCAGACCATCACAGGGCCGACACACGCACGCACATTCACACCTAGGGACAATTTCGTATGTCCCATTCACCTGACCTGCATGTCTTCGGACTGTGGGAGGAAACCGGAGCACCTGGATGAAACCCACGCAGACATGGGGAGAACATGCAAACTCCACACAGAGGACGACCCCCAAGGTTGGACTACCCTGGGGCTCAAACCTAGGACCTTCTTGCTGTGAGGCGACCATGCTAACCACCGCGCCACCGTGACGCCCACTCAAAACAGTATTAGAAAATAATTTAAAAATCTGAGAGCCAAGCACCCTGAGGCTTAAAAAAAATCTATAGGTAGCATTATTCTTGTGGCAGGTATTAAGTTCAATCAGTTCATGCAAGGGAAAAGACTTGTCCATAGAAAAAAAAGTGCCACATTGGCTTTGGCATGGAAGGCGCTCAGGTTTACTATTGCTCAAAAATCATAGGCTGTCAGCAAACAAACCACACAAAGCAACAACCATACACATATGTTTGTAAGCAAGGATTGTCACATTTACAATTTTATGCTAACGAATACTGATTGTGTTAGGAATGCGTACACAACTATCCATGATCCCAAGACATCTCACTTCAAGGCACAGAGAACTGCCAAAATGTGTTTGCGGAAATACAAAGATATGGAGAGAAAAAAATAACAATATTACTCTTGTGTTGGCTCTTAAAATCTGTTGAATACACTCCAAGACCCAAGAGAGACAAATGACTGAATGATGAACATATCAATACTTTCTTTCTGAAAAGCAGAATGAGTGGTCGGGATACACACAACCACAACAGGCTGAAAGAAACACAGCTGCATTGACATTTAGAATTTAAACGAACGACTGGGATGGCAATCCAGGTGTGAATTCAGCTGTGAATGGTGAAACCAACTCTGGAGGTTGTTTGAGACTCATTTATTCTAGTACATCTACATGCAAACCAACATCCCGATTAGTTAAGGTAATATTTTGATTAAAAGCTTTACTTTACATTATTCAAAATAATGGGATTTTTTTTGGGGGGGGGGGGGTTTTCGCCCTTTTCCTCCCCAATTGTATGTGGACAATTACCCGCTCTTCTGAGCCATCCCAATCTCTGCTCCACCCTCTCTGCCAATCCGGGAAGGGCTGCAGACTACCACATGCCTCTTCCGATACATGTGGAGTCGCCCGCCAGCTGCTTCTTTTCACCTGACTGTGAGGAGTTTCACCTGGGGGACGTAGCACATGAGAGGATCACGCTATTCCCCTCAATCCTCCCTCCCCCTCAAACAGGTGCCCCGACCACTACCGACCAGAGGAGGCGCTAGCGCAGCAATCAGGACACATACCCACATCTGGCTTCCCACCTGCAGACACGGCCAGTTGTGTCTGTAGGGACACCCGACCAAGCCGGAGGCAACACCGGGATTCGAACTGAGATCCCTGTGTTAGTAGGCAACAGAACGGAATAGACTACTACGCTACCTGAACGCCTCATGGGAATTATTTAAAGGGATAGTAAATGTAAAATAAATATATATGTGCAAATGCTTTGACGTGACACTCCATGTGCGGAGATTATGTCACGTGAAAGCATTTGCGTGAGCGGTCCAGGAGACTTCCCAGGGTGGTAAACAAGTGCAAATTTGCAATAGCTATGACCATGTATACAGATGCAACAATGTGGCATGCATTCACATAACAACCTCACAAACACTTGACCACCGTGGCAAATTTCAGCCTTTGAGAGCACTGACTGGGGCATGTTTCAAAGCGTCAGCCTCCTCTGGTGAGCACATTGATCCAGAAGAATACTCAGTGACAGTGACATCCTACATCAATAAATGTATAGATGATGTCACAGGCACCAAAACAATCTCTTTGCAGGCCAACCAGAAGCTTGCTGACGACCTGGAATGCTGTATTCAGATCCGGTGATAAGGGAGCCCTCAAAACAGCATAGGCCAACCTGTCATGTGGCATCAGGGAGGCCAAAGGACAATATGCTCAGAGAATCAACAGCCACTTCACTGATAGAAGAGATGCATGGCACTTGTGAAAGGGCATCCAAGCTCTCACTGGCTGCAAGTTTCCTCCTCAGACCTGTGGCAGTGCCCCCACCCTCCCAGATGTACTGAATGACTTCTACGCACAGTACGAGAGACTGAACAACATGCCAGTGGTAAAGACTACCTCCCTGATAGATGACCAGGTTCTGCAAGGGACTGCAGATGACATGAGAAAGACCCACTCCAGAGTCAACCCACACAAAGCTGGGGGTCGACAGAATCTCAGGCCGAGCCATTGAACGCTGTGCTGAGCAGCTGGCAGATGTCCTTGCTGACAGCTTTGACAACTCGCTGTCCCAGGCAGTCATCCTCATGTGTTTCAAGTCTACTACTATCATATCAGTGCCAAAGAAGTCCTACCACAATGACTACCGCCGCACTGCACTGACTCCCATCATCGTAAACTGCTTTGAGAGGCTGGTCAGGAAGCACATGAAGTCCAGCCTCCCCTCTGATCTGGACCCCCTCCAGTTTGCCTGCCATGTTAAATTGCAATAAAAGCAGTCTAAGTCCAAGTCTCATAGGTAGAAAGTTGTGGTTGCTATAGGGTGGGCACAGCTTTGTGTACCAGGGGAACAGATGGACCAACAGAACGAGATACAGAGCTGCTGGTTGCGGCTAAAAATGCTGTACTCTTCATAGGCATCACATGTTATTATAAACTTCCAGACGCTTCATACATTTATTTTTATTTTTTTCTGAAAAACAAATAGAACATCATGGTCAGAGAAATAAGGTGCTTCATGCTCCAGTAAGAGATCATGTGTGTGTGGTGTAGAAGTGACCTAGCATAGAACTCCCCATGTGAGTGGGATGATTCACAAGTTGCCTGAAGCCCATTATCTTCAGCTCTTTGACAACCATTCACTCAGCCTCAGAAAAATAACAGATTGTAAAAAGTTGAAGAAGTTTAATCATTTTGAGTAAATTAAAGAGTATTGTTGTGATGCAAAATACTGTGTACTTGTTTGAATGTGAAATTCTTTCTAGACTATATTTGGCCAAAGAAAGTGCAGAAGGAAAAACTACTCCACTGCGTCCATGACGCCTCCCACAAGGTTGTATGACAAGCGATCACAGAAAGTTGGATCAGTTCATCTGGACACAATGCTTATTGACAGAAACGTTTCATCACTCATCTAAGTGACCTCTTCAGTCTAAACTGACTGCAGGTATCCCCACCCTTATAAAAAACACAGTGGCATAATGCCCGAAACCAACAATCAGTTTCATATGCAAATTACCGTGACCATTAACTAGTTACAATGGCCATGTGTACTATTCACAGAGGACTGGGGAATAGTAGTTGCAATCATAGTATTGTAAGATGGTGAAAGATGTACTCTTAGGCCAACCCCTCAGTTCAGGGAAGGTTGTTCCCTCTTCACATAGATGGCCTCTTTGACTCCCCATTCAAACCAGTGTTCTTCCTTATCACGGATGTGAACATCCTCATCCTTGAAAGAGTGGCTACTGGCCTGTAAATGGGTGTAGACTGTGGCGTCCTGGCCTGACGCATTAGCTCTTCTATGTTGTACCATTCTCTTGCCCAGCGTCTGTTTAGTTTCCCCAGTGTACAAGTCACGGCAATCATCCTGGCACTTAACAGCGTACACTGTATTGCTCTGTTTATGCCGGGGCACCCGATCCTTGGGGTGGACTAACTTCTGGCGCAGCGTGTTTTGGGGTTTGAAACTAACTGAGACGTGGTGTTTGGAAAACATGTGCCTCAACTGTTCCGATCCTCCCACCACATATGGAATCACCACTGATTTACACTTACGCAGCTGTCCTTCTCCTCTCTTCGATCGGCTGGTGCACTGTTTGGGCATCTTCCTCATATGAAAATGGTTTATGAGTTATGAAAGGGTGTGTGACTAAAGCGTGGGGTTGGGGCTAACACAACAATGAAAAAGAAATTTGCTGAGTCCAACGATACCTCCCACAAGGTGTGGCTAAAGTGTAGAGGGCAGGGCTAGCCTACACCATTGAAAAAACACCACTACAATGAAACTACAATGAGAAATTACTGCATGTAATGACAATTCTTTCAAGGCTCTATGACAAACAGTTCTTAAGTTATGAAAGGGGAACTGGCAAAAAGTGTATATGTATGTCTGTTTGTGTATGTGTGAGTATCCTACAAATTTTGGCCATGTTATGTGAATCCGTTTAGAGTATGCATCTTTTTGTTACAGGCTAATCTCACTGCCACACCCTCTTTTTGCCATTTGGCATGAACAGTTAATCAGCTTTGCTTTGGCTCATGACCAACATTTACACAAAATCATGTGCAAGTGAGTCTTGTGATTCCATTTAGAAGTTGTGCGCTGTTTTGCAACAGGCCACTCCATTTGCCACACCTCCTTTTAGCCAATTGGCATGAACACAAACGCACACCTTCACACACACACTTGATCGCCATGCCAAATTTCAACCTCCTAGGACAAAAACTGGTCGCCAAAGGACAGGGAAATTTTTGTAGACTGATGAACCAACTGACCAACTGACTGACTGACTGAGTAAGTTATAGAGCTGCTGGTCACAGCTAAAAAGGTTTTAATTGAGGTGCCTATGAAATCATCAATTTCGCTTAAATACAAGCTTTCGGAGATGGATAACAGTTGTATGAGCCGTTTATTTCAATTATTAGTATTAACCATAAATTTATGTCAATCTTGCAAATTATGTTTTTAAGGATGGGTTCACTTTTCTTTAATACCCCAGGTATACATTGTGTCTTTAAACTGAATAGTCAGTTTTCTCCTCTGACTAAACACTGACAAGAGCTTGGATCTCCCACCAGTTGTCCAGGATATGGTTACTGTTTCCATTACTTGTTAAGATGTCAAATAAAAGCTTTTTCAATTCAAAAGTTTATTTGTTGCCAGAATGTTCTATAGAATCTTCAAGTTATTTAAAAAGAGCCATTGAGCAGTGATACCTGTGAGTATTGTTTTCAACCAACTGGCAATAACACATCTTACTGACACCTTATCCCAGTGGCAGTCATTGATCATCTTTTCTTAAATTCAGTTATGCTGGTTACTTTACTTCCTGTTAACAGGTGCTAAGAGGAGCTGTTTGGTGGAAAATGAATGAAAAATCTTTGCGTGATAAGTTTTTCCACAACCCTGGATGTGTCAGAGATTTGAATGTGAATTCTAAGGACTGAAACAGAGCATTTTGAATGTTGAAATTTTTTTTGCTTCAAATAACCTTGAAATAAGCTGAACATTGAAGACAAAATTCAATTTCAAACCCTTACATTCAGTTTAAAATTCAAAAACTACTTTCAGATTCAAATCGGAAAATGCTAATCTAGGCTATGCAATTCAAATTAAGTCCTTTGTCTCTCCTAGAATTTTTCTCAGGCAGGACGGTCGGTTCCCCAAAGCTCCACATGCTGTTATATTAAGATGTTGAGGAGAACGGCTTGTCATGGACAGACACGGTGTACACCATGTTGTCATAGATGTGCAGGGAGGTGGCTGTTTACATCAAATTGTACATTCAAGGGCGGCACAGTGGCGCAGTGATTAGTGCAGTCGTCTCACAGCAAGAAGGTCCTGGGTTCAAACCCCAAGGTTATCCAACATAGGGGGTCATTCTAGGTCGTCCTCTGTGTGGAGTTTGCATGTTCTCTCCGTGTCTGCGTGGGTTTCCTCCGGGTGCTTTGGTTTCCTCTCACAGGCCAAAAACATGTAGATCAGGTGAATCGGCCATACTACATTGTCCCTAGGTGCGAGTCTGTCGGCCCTGTGATGGACTGGCAGCCTGTCCAGGGTGTCTCCCCACCTGCCGCCCAATGACTGCTGGGATAGGCTCCAGGATCCCATGACCCTGAGAGCAGGAAAAGCAGTCTGGACAATGGATGGATGGATATTTACAAGATCAATGCATGCCCAAACATGGCATGCAGAATCAAATGCCAAATTGCAAGGGGGTGGGGGCGGTGGTCAAACAAAACAAAAAAAACAACCAAACAAAACAAACCCATTCTGGATGCTGCTCATGTAAATAGATGACTGGAGCATTTAGGCCTTGTTTTTGTCTTTTTTTTTACTACTTTATTAATCCCCGTGGGGAAATTCTTTCTCCGCATTTAACCCATCCTAGCTGTGTAGCTAGGAGCAGTTGGCAGCTGCCGTAACATCGTCGTGTCGTG
>JAJHIY020001649.1:0-52313 GCA_022114975.2 Lampris megalopsis
ACAATGATGAACACTGTCCTGCTAAAGCTATGGGGAGTACTTCATATATATTCAGCCAGTGGACTCCAGACGCTGCTAACAGACATATTAAGATGCATGATGTGGTTTTTGATCTGGTCTTAATCGTGCCGTGTAGCTGGGAGGGTGTGACGACATGACAAACCGGCGGAGGAACTGCAGGATTACAGGCCGGGGCTTCTCTAGACCGGATCCCTCTGTCAACCTGCTCACAACATGACAGTCGTGCTATCCGAGTCCTACTGCTGGATGATGACTCAGGGAGTTATGTGAACTAACAGATGGATTTATTAAAAGGAGTTTTTATCTCGTCACACTCTGTGCCGGGTCTGCACACATGCCTCGGCTCCTTGGTTCGATGCCTTCTTCTGCATGGAGGCGTCACCTTACTGTTACACCACATGCACGTGAGGAGGACTTGGACTCTGTATGCAGATGATGTAGTGGTGTGAGGGCCTGTCCACCATCCGGCTCGTCCCTGCTGCTGCACAGACACGTTGCATTGGAGCCTATCCCAGTAGTCATTGGGCGGCAGGCGGGGCGACACCCTGGACAGGCCACCAGGCCATCACATGGCCGACACACACACACACACACACACACACACACACAAACACACACACACCTAGGGACAGTTTAGTACGGCCGGGTCACCTGACCTACATGTCAGTTCCACGTGTAGTCTGACTTGTTCAGGTATGGATACTCTTCGTTAGCTGTTAGCGTTAGCTCAGTTCCACCCAGAACCCTTTACCACGTCTGATCCAATTTCTTTGGGCCAGTTTTATATATATATATATATTGTGTGTGTGTGTGTGTGTGTGTGTGTGTGTGTGTGTGTGTGTGTGTGTGTGTGTGTGTGTGTGTGTGTGTGTGTGTGTGTGTGTGCAAAACATTGTTAGTCTCAAAATAAACAGCCGGTCCTTTCTTTTCACCTTCGAGCCCTCTAGACCAGTGGTTCTCAACCTTTTTGGGGTCCTGGACCCCCTGCGTATTTTTGATCCACCCTGAGGACCCCTCCACCTGATCTTTCTATAAATGTCATACGATCTTTTTTTTTAAAGATATTTCATTTTCACGGACCTCTTGCAATTACACCACGGACCACTAGGGGTCCGCGGACCCCCGGTTGAGAAACACTGCTCTAGACAAATTCAAAAGTTGTTGTTTTTTGTGCAGATCTTGTAGTTTGGGGGGATTTATTAACTTTGTCTACAGCATTCCAACGATTTCTGACAAACGAGTCGCCAAATAAAGCTAACAGCTGTATGGTTTTGCTAAGTTGGAACAGCAGAAATTATATGAAGCAAAAGGCCGAGAATCACTTCCAGGTCACTGTCCGCTGCAACAAGTCAGTCAGCCACGCTGCAGGTGAACAGGTGCTGCAGGTGAACAGGTGCTGCAGGTGAACAGGTGCTGCAGGTGAACAGGTGCTGCAGGTGAACAGGTGCTGCAGGTGAACAGGTGCTGCAGGTGAACATGTGCTGCTGCAGGTGAACAGGTGCTGCAGGTGAACAGGTGCTGCAGGTGAACATGTGCTGCAAGTGAACAGATGCTGCAGGTGAACAGGTGCTGCAGGTGAACAGGTGCTGCAGGTGAACAGGTGCTGCAGGTGAACAGGTGCTGCAGGTGAACAGGTGTGTGTGGCTCTCAGTAAGGCGTTATTCAAAATGAGCTGCAAACACCGAAGCATGCAAATAGCACCTCCTTCAAAGTGCTGCCTCCCAGAAGCGCCTCTCACTGATCATTACACACCCAACCTGCCCACTGGTTCATCAGGCCAAGCCACAGATCTACTTCTGAGATGCTAACCCCCACGGCCCACACCCCCCTTAGCTCTCTCTCTCTCTCCCTCCCCCAACCTCTCTCTGTCCTCCTCTCTCTCTATCTTTCTCCCCCACTTTCTCTCTATCTCTCTCCCCCTCTTCCTCTCTCTTTCTCTCCACCCTCCCACACTCTCTCTCTCCACCTCCCGCTCTCTCTCTCCCTCTCTATTGCCCCCTCTCTCTCGCTTTCCCCCCCCCCACACTCTTTCTCTCTCTCCCCTCTCCTCCCTCTCTCTCTCTTCCTCTCCGCTCCCACACTCTCCCTCTCTCTGCCCCTCCCCCTCCCCCTCTCCCTCTCTCGCAACCCCCTCCCACTAACACTAAATTATAGATCATGCAGGCTGTATATGTAGGGAGGGGTGGGGGTCAAAGGGTTGAGAGCTCTCAGTTGCATCAGTAGAGATGTAGAGATGAAAGCATGGCGGAGACATGCTCAATTAGAGTTTCTCTCTGCTGCTAACGGTAACCCCCTCCTCCTCTGGAGACATGGCAGGATACACATCCACCTGAGGAGAGATGCTGCTCCTCTGAAGACATGGCAGGATACACGTCCACCTGAGGAGTTCCCCTCCCCCCCCCGAACAGGCGCCCTGGCCGACCAGAGGAGGCGCTAGTGCAGTGACCAGGACACATACTGGACGCCCAATTGTGTCTGTAGGGACCCCCGAGCAAGCCCGAGGTAACACAGGGATTCGAACCGGCGAGCCCCGTGTTGGTAGGCAACGGAATAGACCGCTACGCCATCCGGACGCCCCGTTAATTTGAAAGTTACATGGAAGTATCCAGTAAAATACAACATGCAATAAAAACTCCACGGGGATACACTACACTTATCTTTTTATAGAAGAGTTTAACTGAATTTTTGCCTCCAACATCTCCTGAATTATGACGTCAAGGCAACATTTCCTTAATATGCAGAAAAAATGGCCAAACAAGGTTGGGCTCTAGGCTGTCCAATAACATCCAGCCCACAGTTCAGCAACGCTAGCGACCAGTAGATCATATCCTACTATCTCATAAATGTATTTCTATATTCCTATATCTCTTTGCAAACATAAGAGTCCAATCACACTTTTATCATGCAATCTGTAAGTTACTTGGATAATAAACAAAAAAATAAACTACATTCACTTTTACATCATCTCAACTCATCTCATCTCATCGCATCTCATCTCATCTCATCTTCTCATCTCATCTCATCTCATCGCATCTCATCATCTCATCTCATATTATCATCTCATCGCATATCATCTCATCTCATCGCATCTCATCTCATCTCATCTCATCGCATCTCATCGCATCTCATCTCATCGCATCTCATCTCATCGCATCTCATCTCATCATCTCATCTCATCTCATCGCATCTCATCTCATCATCAGCCGCTTTTCCGGTGTAGAGTCGCGGTGGCAGCACGCTAAGACGTCCCTCTCCCCAGCAACGCCCCCCAGCTCCTCCTGGGGGATCCCAAGGCGTTCCCCGGACATGTAGTCCCTCCAGCGAGTTCTGGGTCTACCCTGGGGGCTCCCCCCAGTTGGACGTGCCCGATACAGCTCCAAAGGAAGGCCCCCAGGAGGCATCCTAATCAGATGACCGAACCACCTCAACTGGCTCCTTTCGACGCGAAGGAGCAGCGGGTCTACTCCGAGCTCCCTCCGGATGTCTGAGCTCCTCACCCTATCTCTAAGGCTGAGCCCAGACTCCCTACGGAGGAAACTCATTTCAGATATGCATTCTTGTGTTATCTGCACTGTGCTGGGATATCACTTTCCACTGTGATGCGCTTGGTGTCATGTGACTAGAAGAGCACTTAAGAAAGCACAATAACTGCTGTGACTGTCACTACAACGTGTTCTGGGAGCAGTTCATACAACAGTTCAGGACTGTAGGTCTTAGCTGCCGGTAGGACGTTTCTGGGACATGCTCATGGCCTGTGTCACGTCAAAGCGTGTGACGCACCCGCCGGTCCAACGCGTCAGCGTCACGCTTTGCCTCGCTCAGGCGTTATAAGTACACGCGTGTATAGATTAAATGCACACCTGACAGATCCTGGCTGAGACGTGGTCACACCGGGAGCCAGCAGGAGGTGTTCTGGGACGTCTGATCACATTACCAGCACAACTCGAAACCGATGGAGTTTCTGCGCATTGAGTCTATGTGCCAGCTCGTATCGCTCTCCCAGCAGACTGCATGACGCCCCCTTGTGGCATTGCAATACGGGGATCGCCAGTTCAAATCCCCGTACAGACACAATTGGCCGTGTCTGCGGGTGGGAAGCCGGATGTGGGAATGTGTCCTGGTCGCTGTACTAGCGCCTCCTCTGGTCCGTCGGGGCGGGAGGGGGAACTGAGGGGAATAGCGTGATCCTCCCACGTGCTACGTCCCCCTGGTGAAACTCCTCACTGTCAGGTGAAAAGAAGCGGCTGGTGACTCCACGTGTATGGGAGGAGGCATGTGGTAGTCTGCAGCCCTCCCTGGATCAGCAGAGTGGGTGGAGCAGAGATCGGGACGGCTCGGAAGAGTGGGGGTAATTGGCCGGATGCAATTGGGGAGAAAAGATGGGAAACATACCCTCCCCAAAAAAACAAAAACCAGACATACAATAACACTTACACCCCCCTCATAAACGGTCAGTCATGCCTGAGACTTTTCTTATGGGCTCTCAAAATTACAAGCTACCAAATTATGCATTTATTTTATAATTCATTCATTCATGATGGAATGAAAGTGATTATGATTATGCGATGAATGAATGAATAACGGAATTCATTCATTCATTGTAATTTTCTACTCCTTGAAGAGTGTGGTTGAACGCTAACACGGCTAGCTAACTTGGTGCGAACACAGTTAAATAATATTTGCATGCTGGGAAATCGCGAAGTCGCTGCTACTCCTCAGCTTACTGGTCCTCCATCAGCACAAAACAGAACTTTAGCGGGACTAAACACGATTTATCCTCGCACATGGGCTCATCTGAAACCAGCAAATCCTTTCCGATTTAGCAGTGTCTATAAACTCGCCTCTGGTTAGCGCCTCCTGGTGGCCAGATAACGTGTGTCAAGTCACGTCTGTTTTCCCAAAGATTCGTGCAGTTAAGAGGGACACGTGACCATGCCACGTGCGCTGCTTCCGGTTGCCAGTCAGCAGACAAATCTTCGCGCGGTCTTCCACAAGGGGGGCCTCCCGTCATCAGCTATGGCGGGAAAAAGCTGCTGAGTTGGCATGCCAACGCGCCGGAAAAGCAGCCCTCCATACCTCTGTTATATAGCAGGATGGAAACGGCTGAAAATACAAGGTTGTGGAGTTAGAAAACAACGAGACAGGAAACGTGAGAGTAGACGTAGTCGAGGTAGTTTACTAGCTCCAACTTAGCATGTCATACATTCGACAACGACACTCAACTCTGAACCGGAAGCGGAAGTGCATTATCTGACCCCTCGCCTCTTCCCTTAAAGGTACACCGTCCTCTTAGGTGAATGTCTCT
The DNA here is from genome assembly GCA_022114975.2 of Lampris megalopsis. NCBI lineage: Eukaryota > Metazoa > Chordata > Actinopteri > Lampriformes > Lampridae > Lampris > Lampris megalopsis. The sequence continues at coordinate 5,327 of JAJHIY020001649.1, forward strand.
CGTTATATAGATGTGGGTCCCCACAAGGTGCTGAAAAGCTGCTGCACGGCATTGTGCGCACCAAATAACCTTAAAACCCGGAAGCGGAATGTTATCTCCCGCCAAAAACTGGACCGGTGACCCGGGAGACGGACGTGATGGCGGGAAGCTCGCCGGTGGGAAGACAAGGAGCAGCTCCTGTGGATTCAATCTCCTGGATGTGTGTGCGTGTGTGCAGGTCACATTTCATCATAAGCAATTAGCCAAATGTTTTTCTTAGGCCTGCAGAAAAGAAAAGAAAATAATTCCAATGGACTATTTATGTAAAACGACGTGTGTCTTGGGCATAAAGCTAAGTAGCTAGGCTAACAGCGATAGCCCATGACGGCAGTGAGAGACAGCGTCACAGCAACGCTATAAACTAAACTAATGACCCTGGGACTGCGCTAATGACTCTCTGGTCCTGCTGATGAGTCTGGCTAAATACCGGCGCCGGCCTTCACGAAACAATGCAATTAAATGAGATCGTAACCATAGCTTTCAATACAGACGAGGGATCCCTTTCAGCTGAGTGACAGATGCAGAACCCCCTCCCCCCCATCCCCCACGCTGGTTCTGCCTACTTCCTGCCTCTTCAGAATCAGAAACGCTTTATTTGTCATTTCTTTTCATGCACTTGTGCACAGGAAATGAAACGAAACATCATTTACCCCCCACCCCCCACCCCCAGCCCACAGCAGCGCAACACAAAGACTATAATCACTGTCCAGGAGAACGAATACCAGCCTGGATGACTGTCAGAACTGCTGGTATGCATGGGCTAGCATTTAGCTTAGCCTGCCCCGCTTCCGCGTCCTGTCAGACCGCCCTCGGGTGTCTCCTCTTCGGGCACAGCTCCAGGAAGGGCCGTGGTCCCTGGGCCCGCAGGACGCAGCAGACCAGGCTCTCCCAGCCATTAAACGAAGAAAACATTATGTATGCCAGCTTGCCACGGTGTAGACATGCAGAATTGTTATGTGGCTGAATACTGCTTTCCAGACATGTCCCACATGGTGTAATGAGAAGTATGTGTAGTACTATGAGTAGTACTATGAGGGTATGGTCGTTGTGTTGAAAGGAATCTGAAACCACATTTACTACATTCAGAACATTACGGTAATACTGCCATATTATGCTCCGTGAGCGTCGCTATGGAGATAAGAAGTGTACTGACTACAGCATTTCCTTTCTTTTTCAGGAGCAGCTTATAAAGTGTGTTGTCATTCTCAGTATCCCTGACACAGCATCGCTGTGTACACGGTGTGTGTCGGTGGGTGTGTGTCGGTGTGGCTGCACGGGCTGATCGCATTATCCCCTTGTTTTGAAAGAGACATTCGCAGAGGGAGCCGTGCTATTAAGACACCTTGTGAATAATTAATTGGGGGATCATGCAGATGAGGGGCAGACGGCCTGATGGATGCCAGCAGCAAAGTGAGCAGATTACTCCGTGCGTCACCCGCCATGACTCCCGCCGTCCAAGCCGCTCCTCCTCGTCAAGGTCACCGGGAGCTCGGCGGCGTCGGCGTCTGGAGCTCCTCGGCCGTCCTCCCGCGCTCTGGGACCTGACGTCCTGCGCTCCCCGCACCGGCCGAGTGGAGGAGTCCCCACCCAACCGACACGTCGTTACCAGGGACAAAGACGCCAAACGGGGTCCCCGGTCCACCTCGGAAGAATAACGGCGCGCCTCTTTCTGGCCGGAAATGACGGAGCCAGACACTGCTGAATACAGTATTCGGATTCCCAGCCCAGCTCCACGGCTGAGACGGGAATTACACGCACCGTTTCTCATACATAGTTAAAATGAAATAATTAATAGCTGATGGTTCAATTCAGGGTTTTAACCAAATTAACACGAATCCTCGAGCTCCCAGTCAGCAGCCCCGGGAGGCGCCTCACGCCGAGATCACAGCTTGGCTTCAGAAACACACTGATGGGCGGGAAGCCGGATGTGGGGATCTGTCCTGGTCGCTGCACTAGCGCCTCCTCTGGCCGGTCAGGACGCCTGTTCGGGGGGAATAGGGGTGTAGCACGTGGGGATCCTCCCACGTGCTACGTCCCCCTGGTGAAACTCCTCACTGTCAGGTGAAAAGAAGCGGCTGGAGACTCCACGTGTATGGGAGGAGGCATGTGGTAGTCTGCAGCCCTCCCCGGAACGGCAGAGGGGGTGGAGCAGCGACCGGGACGGCTCGGAAGAGTGGGGTGATTGGACCGGTACAATTGGGGAGAAAAACGGGGGGGGGGAGAAACAAATTGATATCAGATTGAGGAATGATTAGGACTGTCTGGAGATGGAACACGAAAGAGAGAAGATGAAGTGGGCAGTCGTGTGACCAGTAACAACGGGTAAAAGACTCGAGCATGTGGCGCAGGCACTTCTCAAAACCGAGTAATTATTTTCACAACTGATCCAAGTGTGCATCTATTGTGATACGTCACCGCAGTCTGGGAATATTCGCTCGCGAGTGATGGATGCCTTCGTGCACACCAGAGAACTGCGGGGAGAACCACCAAGTCGGCGTTTTATCTGGGCTCCTTCCAACATGCCAGCACACACCCTGCGTTACCCGGTCCCGGGTGCACCGTGCGGCACTGTAATCTACTGCCCCCTTTCAATCCCGACCGGAACTCCGCCGTGGGCTCTTGCCGTTTCCAATGAAGGTCAAGCATCCCCCCCCCCACTACCAAAACGTATGCAGTCGAGATTCCCACGCCAGGGGAAATCGCAGGGGTCAGCGCAACCGGAGTGCAATGGGCAAGCCTCGCCCTGGGCGGGCCACCTTCTTTGAGGGGCGAGTCACATTTCTGAGACGTTTGGGACTCTAAGCAGTGACGTCAGAGGGACGGCTACGGCGTCGGCGAAAGTAGGAAACTATGCCATGGTCGATAGCACGCGCCAACGAACAGGAAACTGGTATGACCGCTGCAGTAGAAACCGGAAGTCAGTGGACTACGGTTACGTACAGAGCGCTGCTGGCAGCGGAGGAGCCCTCCATGAACACACGGGAAACAGGAAGAGAGATACTCATCATCCATAAAACTACTTACAGTAGAATCGAATAGAAACGAAATGTCAGTGTCACGTACGATCCATCCATCCATCCATCCATTATCCACATCGGTTATCCTGCTCTCAGGGATGCTGGAGCCTATATCCCAGCAGTCTTTGGGTGGCAGGCGAGGAGACACCCTGGACAGGTCCCCGGACCATCACAGGGCCTCGGACTGTGGGAGGAAACCGGAGCACCCGCACGAAACCCACGAAGACATGGGAAGAACATGCAAACTCCACACAGAGGACGATCCGGGACCACCCTCAAGGGTGGACTACACCGGGGCTCGAACCCAGGACCTTCTTATTGGGAGGTGAACGCGCTAAGCACTGCGCCACCCCAGCTTAAGCCCGTAGAGGATGGTCAAATACGATAAAACGTATCGTGACTGAGTGCCTAGACCCTGCTGGGCTCCCGTATAGGCAGGTGCACTAATACAACGTCAGGAAGTGCGGGGATAAAATCACGCATGCGCAAAGCTATTTTCTTTCTAATACCGTAGCCATCCCTTCAACCGTCTCTGCTTAAAGACCCTGATGCCGGTGGTTCATTCTCTCTCTCTCTCTCTCTCTCCCTCTCTCTCTCTCTCTCTCTCTCTCTCTCTCTCTCTCTCTCTCTCTCTCTCTCTCTCTCTCTCTCTCACGCACGCACGCACGCACGCGCGCGCACGCCGTCTCTGTGTTTTTGGGCTGGGGTTCATGTGTTTTCGTGAGACGTGAGCACTCCGCAACGGTTCTCTCATACACGTACATGGAAAAGCTCTCCTGGTTCAAACCTCCTGACACATTCCGACCCCCAACCCCTCTCCGCCCTGCCACGGAGGTCAACTGCAGGAGCCTCTGAGCTACCAGCAGCAGCTCAGTATAAACTAATTTCCTTCCGCTCAGGAAGCCACGGCTCTGCCCACTGTGATGGCGCGGCCATTAAAGAGTAGCTGCAAGCACTCGTTTATATCCCGTCCACCCACATTGATATAAAGGACAGTGATGGTGGTGTAGAGGACAGTGATGGAGGTGTCCGTGTATGGAGGGTATAAAGGGGTGTAGATGTAGAGGACAGTGATGGAGGTGTAGACGACAGTGATGGAGATGTCCATATATAAAGAATATGAGGGGGTGTAGGTGTAGAGGACAGTGATGGAGGTGTCCATGTATAAAGAAGATAAGGGGGTGTAGGTGTAGAGGACAGTGATGGAGGTGTCCGTGTATAAAGGGTATACAGGGGTGTAGGTGTAGGTGTAGGTGTAGGTGTAGGTGTAGATACACAGGACTGTTTATTCTTAAATCCACTGTAGTGAGGGCTGCAGTGAGCAGAGCAGATGATTTTGAACAGGGTTATTTAAAGGGGCAGTACTTGGTGTACTGCCTCCTTGTTCCTTGTATGTATGTATGTATGTATGTATGTATGTATGTGTATATGTGTATATATGTATATATGTATATATGTATATATGTATATATGTATATGTGTATCTACGTATGTATGTATGTATGTATGTATGTATGTATGTATGTATGTATGTATGTATGTATGTATGTATGTATGTATGCATGTATGCATGTATGCATGTATGTATATCTATGTATGTATGTATGTATGTATGTATGTATGTATGTATGTATGTATGTATGTATGTATGTATGCATGTATGCATGCATGTATGTATGTATGTATGTATGTATGTATGTATGTATGTATGTATGTATGCATGTATGCATGTATGTATATCTATATATGTATGTATGTATGTATGTATGTATGTATGTATGTATGTATGTATGTATGCATGTATGCATGCATGTATGTATGTATGTATGTATGTATGTATGTATGTATGTATGTATGTATGTATGTATATGTACATGTATAGGCAGTGTAGCGTGGGACAAGTTGAGCCAAGGGCTCCACGCCTCTTAGCTTGGTTTTAAGGAGACACATTTAGAACATAAAATGTTCTAAGCAGTTATTAAAAAAACAAGATATTTAGCAAAACTAGAAATATACCATGTTATGTTGGGGAACAGTACCCCAGCCACTGCGGAGGGAGCCAGTGCCTCCCCAGATACGTGGGGAGGCTGAACTCAGGAAGGACATCCAGAGCAAAACCTTCGCCAGATCAAATGGGCGGATCCTAAATCAGATTAGCATATTTGTTCTGTTGGTCAGCAGGGAGCTGGTGGAGACTATGCTACTGTTGGGAGAAGGAGAATGAGAGGGGGAAGGCATGTCCACAGAGAGCAGGAGAGGAGGAAGGGTAGGACTGCGGAGGTGAGAGTCGGAGCTTTGAACGAGGGAGAGAGCTGGCTGACATGACGGAGAGAGGAAAGGAAGGTATACTGTGGCTGCAGGAGACCAGGTGGAAGGGGAGTAAGTCCAGGAGTATCAGAGGTGGATTCAGACTCTCCTACCATGGTGTGGATGGGAGGAGAAATGGGGTAGGGGTAATCCTGACAGAAGACTATCTCAAGAGTGTGTTGGAGGTGAAGAGAGTGTCGGACAGTGATGAGCCAAGGATCAAATGGTGGAAGATGGAGAAGGAAGACTGTTGTGTGGAGTTCAGGGAGGAGGTAAGACAGGCACTGGGTGGGAGTGAGGAGTTGCCGGATGGCTGGACAACTACTGCAGAAATAGTGAGGGAGACAGCTAGGAAGGGACTTGGTGTGTCATCAGGACAGAGGAGGGCAGACAAGGAGACTTGGTGGTTGGGTGAGGAAGTACGAGAAAGTATACAGAGGAAGAGGTTGGCGAAGAAAAAGTGGGATAGTCAGAGAGATGAAGAGAGTAGATAGGAGTACAAGGAGACGCAGTGTAAAGCAAAGAGAGGTAGCAAAGAGTGCTGCAGGATATGTATGAGGGCGGTGTGACAGTGGTGAGGTGTGCGGTTGGAGTGACAGATGGGTTCAAGGTGGAGGTGGGATGACATCAAGGATCGGCTCTGAGCCCTTTCTTGTTTGCAATGGTGATGGACAGGTTGACGGACGAGATCAGGCAGGAGTCTCCATGGACTATGATGTTCGCTGATGACATTGTGATGTGTAGTGAGAGTAGGGAGCAGGTGGAGGAGAGCCTGGAGAGGTGGAGGTATCCACTGGAGAGAAGAGGAATGAAAGTCGGTAGGAGCAAGACGGAATACCTATGGGAGAGGACAGCGGAATGGTGAGGATGCAAGGAGTAGTGGTGATGAAGGTGGATGAGTTTAAATACTTGGGGTCAACTGTTCAAAGTAACGGGGAGTGCAGGAGAGAGGTGAAGAAGAGAGTGCAGGCAGGGTGGAGTGGGTGGAGAAGAGTGTCAGGAGTGATGTGTGACAGAAGGGTACCAGCAAGAGTTAAAGGGAAGGTTTACAAGATGGTAGTGAGACCAGCTATGTTGTATGGTTTGGAGACAGTGGCACTGATGAAAAGACAGGAGGTGGAGGAGCTGGAGGTGGCAGAGATGAAGATGATAAGATTTTCATTGGGAGTGATGAAGAAGGACAGGATTAGGAAGGAGTATATTAGAGGGACAGCTCAGGTTGCACAGGTTTGGAGACAAAGCAAGAGAGGCAAGATGGAGATGGTTTGGACATGTGTGGAGGAGAGATGCTGGATATATTGGGAGAAGGATGCTGAATATGGAGCTGCCAGGGAAGAGGAGAAGAGGAAGGCCAAAGAGGAGGTTTATGGATGTGGTGAGGGAGGACATGCAGGTGGCTGGTGTGACAGAGGAAGATGTAGAAGACAGGAAGAGATGGAAACGGATAATTGGCTGTGGCGCCCCCTAACGGGAAGAGCTGAAGTAGTACTACTACTAGTAGTAGTAGTAGTAGTAGTAGTAGTAGTAGTGGTAGTAGTAGTAGTAGTAGTGGTAGTAGTGGTGGTAGTAGTAGTAGTGGTGGTAGTAGTAGTAGTAGTAGTGGTAGTAGTAGTTAGTGGTAGTAGTAGTAGTAGTAGTAGTAGTAGTAGTAGTTTGTAGTTGTAGTGGTAGTAGTGGTAGTAGTAGTAGTAGTAGTAATAAAACAGCAGCTCAACTTTACACACTCTCCTCCTACACAAGTATTATTTATTGACCTTGCCACACTGAAAAACTAGCACCATTAACCCGCGTGTTTTGTTTTGTGTTGTTTTTGTTTTGCTTTTTGGCATCAGGTGGCACACCCGGTTGGCTGGTAATCCCACTAGGACGCCTTCGCATATCTGCTGTCATGTAAACTTTGCCTAGGACATGAATGAAGATCTTTTTAGGGAGATTCTACTCAAAAAAACTAAACTAAACAAAACACAACTATGCAGAACCAGAACACCACTGTGCTACGCCTTTATCCTTAGCTGCCCAGTTCAAGGCACCACACTCGGGGCTTGACGCCACCGTGTTTCGGTCGTCCTGATGGGTGGATAAGAACCCAGGTGTCGACCCCCTCTCAGGGGTAGAAAGGCCATGGGGGAGTGACACCTCACCTGCAGAGATGGCGTGCCAGAGGCGCTGTTTTTATACACATGTTAACACCGTCAGGTGTGGAGGTGTTCGAGAAAGAGCCGGGGTCTTTATGTTATGAGAAGCTCTACCCACAACGACCGCGGGCGGTCAAAATGGCCGCGCGTAATCTGCGCGCCAACGTGCGCGTCACGCCACTGTTTGTGACGCACTTACCGCCCAGGCGCTGCGCTATTTGCAGGCGCTAGACAGCGGCCATTTTAAACTGTTTAAAATAGCATGAAAGTTGTTAAAAATGTCCACTTTTCTTTCAGCCGTTCCCTAACAGACATACTAACATATTAAATGCATTAATATCTCAATATGGGATTTACCTAGACAGAGAGTAGAGTTTAAAAACCGGCGGTCATTTTGACCGCCCACGGTCGTTTTAGGTAAGAGTGACGTCCCGGTCGTTCCAGTGTTAAAGATGGAGAGGGACTCAGCGGATCGAATGGGGTTCGGTAACTCGTCCAACATCCGGGGAACAACAGAAGAGAAGAGTCTGGCACGTGATTTAGACCCCCGCTGTGGCAGCAGTGCCAGGCACCTTCCATTGCACAGAGTTGTTGTACTGTCCTGTCCTGGCATCCTCAGTAGAGTACTCATACCTGTGTTTTACTGTGTGTATAGTTATTTATTGCAGTATTTTCCTGTCCTGGCATCCTCAGTAGAGTATTCCTACCTGTGTTTTACTGTCTGTATAGTTATTTATTGTAGTATTTTCCTGTCCTGGCATCCTCAGTAGAGTACTCCTACCTGTGTTTTACTGTCATCATAGTTATTTATTGTAGTATTTTCCTGTCCTGGCATCCTCAGTAGAGTACTCCTACCTGTGTTTTACTGTCTTCATAGTTATTTATTGTAGTATTTTCCTGTCCTGGCATCCTCAGTAGAGTACTCCTACCTGTGTTTTACTGTCTGCATAGTTATTTATTGTAGTATTTTCCTGTCCTGGAATCCTCAGTATAGAACTCCTACCTGTGTTTTACTGTCTTCATAGTTATTTATTGTAGTATTTTCCTGTCCTGGCATCCTCAGTATAGTAGTCCTACCTGTGTTTTACTGTCTGTATAGTTATTTATTGTAGTATTTTCCTGTCCTGGCATCCTCAGTATAGTACTCCTACCTGTGTTTTACTGTCTGCATAGTTATTTATTGTAGTATTTTCCTGTCCTGGAATCCTCAGTATAGTACTCCTACCTGTGTTTTACTGTCTGTATAGTTATTTATTGTAGTATTTTCCTGTCCTGGCATCCTCAGTAGAGTACTCCTACCTGTGTTTTACTGTCTGTATAGTTATTTATTGTAGTATTTTCCTGTCCTGGCATCCTCAGTATAGTACTCATACCTGTGTTTTACTGTCTGCATAATTATTTATTGTAGTATTTTCCTGTCCTGGCATCCTCAGTAGAGTACTCATACCTGTGTTTTAGTTATTTATTGTAGTATTTTCCTGTCCTGGCACCCTCAGTAGAGTACTCCTACCTGTGTTTTACTGTCTGCATAGTTATTTATTGTAGTATTTTCCTGTCCTGGCATCCTCAGTAGAGTACTCCTACCTCTGTTTTACTGTCTGCATAGTTATTTATTGTAGTATTTTCCTGTCCTGGCATCCTCAGTAGAGTACTCCTACCTGTGTTTTAGTTATTTATTGTAGTATTTTCCTGTCCTGGCATCCTCAGTAGAGTACTCATACCTGTGTTTTACTGTCTGTATAGTTATTTATTGTAGTATTGTCCTGTCCTGGCATCCTCAGTAGAGTACTCCTACCTGTGTTTTACTGTCTGCATAGTTATTTATTGCAGTATTTTCCTGTCCTGGCATCTTCAGTATAGTACTCATACCTGTGTTTTACTGTCTGCATAGTTATTTATTGTAGTATTTTCCTGCCCTGGCATCCTCAGTAGAGTACTCCTACCTGTGTTTTACTGTCTGGATAGTTATTTATTGTAGTATTTTCCTGTCCTGGCATCCTCAGTAGAGTACTCCTTCCTGTGTTTTAGTTATTTATTGTAGTATTTTCCTGTCCTGGCATCCTCAGTAGAGTACTCCTACCTGTGTTTTAGTTATTTATTGTAGTGTTTTCCTGTCCTGGCCTCCTCAGTAGAGTACTCCTACCTGTGTTTTAGTTATTTATTGTAGTGTTTTCCTGTCCTGGCCTCCTCAGTAGAGTACTCCTACCTGTGTTTTAGTTATTTATTGTAGTATTTTCCTGTCCTGGCATCCTCAGTAGAGTACTCCTACCTGTGTTTTAGTTATTTATTGTAGTATTTTCCTGTCCTGGCATCCTCAGTAGAGTACTCCTACCTGTGTTCTAGTTATTTATTGTAGTATTTTCCTGTCCTGGCATCCTCAGTAGAGTACACCTACCTGTGTTTTAGTTATTTATTGTAGTATTTTCCTGTCCTGGCACCCTCAGTAGAGTACTCCTACCTGTGTTTTACTGTCTGCATAGTTATTTATTGTAGTATTTTCCTGTCCTGGCATCCTCAGTAGAGTACTCCTACCTGTGTTTTAGTTAGTTATTGTAGTATTTTCCTGTCCTGGCATCCTCAGTAGAGTACTCCTTCCTGTGTTTTAGTTATTTATTGTAGTATTTTCCTGTCCTGGCATCCTCAGTAGAGTACTCCTACCTGTGTTTTAGTTATTTATTGTAGTGTTTTCCTGTCCTGGCCTCCTCAGTAGAGTACTCCTACCTGTGTTTTAGTTATTTATTGTAGTGTTTTCCTGTCCTGGCCTCCTCAGTAGAGTACTCCTACCTGTGTTTTAGTTATTTATTGTAGTATTTTCCTGTCCTGGCATCCTCAGTAGAGTACTCCTACCTGTGTTTTAGTTATTTATTGTAGTATTTTCCTGTCCTGGCATCCTCAGTAGAGTACTCCTACCTGTGTTCTAGTTATTTATTGTAGTATTTTCCTGTCCTGGCATCCTCAGTAGAGTACACCTACCTGTGTTTTAGTTATTTATTGTAGTATTTTCCTGTCCTGGCACCCTCAGTAGAGTACTCCTACCTGTGTTTTACTGTCTGCATAGTTATTTATTGTAGTATTTTCCTGTCCTGGCATCCTCAGTAGAGTACTCCTACCTGTGTTTTACTGTCTGCATAGTTATTTATTGTAGTATTTTCCTGTCCTGGCATCCTCAGTAGAGTACTCCTACCTGTGTTTTAGTTATTTATTGTAGTATTTTCCTGTCCTGGCATCCTCAGTAGAGTACTCCTACCTGTGTTTTAGTTAGTTATTGTAGTATTTTCCTGTCCTGGCATCCTCAGTAGAGTACTCCTTCCTGTGTTTTAGTTATTTATTGTAGTATTTTCCTGTCCTGGCATCCTCAGTAGAGTACTCCTACCTGTGTTTTAGTTATTTATTGTAGTGTTTTCCTGTCCTGGCCTCCTCAGTAGAGTACTCCTACCTGTGTTTTAGTTATTTATTGTAGTATTTTCCTGTCCTGGCCTCCTCAGTAGAGTACTCCTACCTGTGTTTTAGTTATTTATTGTAGTATTTTCCTGTCCTGGCATCCTCAGTAGAGTACTCCTACCTGTGTTTTAGTTATTTATTGTAGTATTTTCCTGTCCTGGCATCCTCAGTAGAGTACTCCTACCTGTGTTCTAGTTATTTATTGTAGTATTTTCCTGTCCTGGCATCCTCAGTAGAGTACACCTACCTGTGTTTTAGTTATTTATTGTAGTATTTTCCTGTCCTGGCACCCTCAGTAGAGTACTCCTACCTGTGTTTTACTGTCTGCATAGTTATTTATTGTAGTATTTTCCTGTCCTGGCATCCTCAGTAGAGTACTCCTACCTGTGTTTTAGTTAGTTATTGTAGTATTTTCCTGTCCTGGCATCCTCAGTAGAGTACTCCTTCCTGTGTTTTAGTTATTTATTGTAGTATTTTCCTGTCCTGGCATCCTCAGTAGAGTACTCCTACCTGTGTTTTAGTTATTTATTGTAGTATTTTCTTGTCCTGGCCTCCTCAGTAGAGTACTCCTACCTGTGTTTTAGTTATTTATTGTAGTGTTTTCCTGTCCTGGCCTCCTCAGTAGAGTACTCCTACCTGTGTTTTAGTTATTTATTGTAGTATTTTCCTGTCCTGGCATCCTCAGTAGAGTACTCCTACCTGTGTTTTAGTTATTTATTGTAGTATTTTCCTGTCCTGGCATCCTCAGTAGAGTACTCCTACCTGTGTTCTAGTTATTTATTGTAGTATTTTCCTGTCCTGGCATCCTCAGTAGAGTACACCTACCTGTGTTTTAGTTATTTATTGTAGTATTTTCCTGTCCTGGCACCCTCAGTAGAGTACTCCTACCTGTGTTTTACTGTCTGCATAGTTATTTATTGTAGTATTTTCCTGTCCTGGCATCCTCAGTAGAGTACTCCTACCTGTGTTTTACTGTCTGCATAGTTATTTATTGTAGTATTTTCCTGTCCTGGCATCCTCAGTAGAGTACTCCTACCTGTGTTTTAGTTATTTATTGTAGTATTTTCCTGTCCTGGCATCCTCAGTAGAGTACTCATACCTGTGTTTTACTGTCTGTATAGTTATTTATTGTAGTATTGTCCTGTCCTGGCATCCTCAGTAGAGTACTCCTACCTGTGTTTTACTGTCTGCATAGTTATTTATTGCAGTATTTTCCTGTCCTGGCATCTTCAGTATAGTACTCATACCTGTGTTTTACTGTCTGCATAGTTATTTATTGTAGTATTTTCCTGCCCTGGCATCCTCAGTAGAGTACTCCTACCTGTGTTTTAGTTATTTATTGTAGTATTTTCCTGTCCTGGCATCCTCAGTAGAGTACTCCTTCCTGTGTTTTAGTTATTTATTGTAGTATTTTCCTGTCCTGGCATCCTCAGTAGAGTACTCCTACCTGTGTTTTAGTTATCTATTGTAGTATTTTCCTGTCCCGGCATCCTCAGCAGAGTACTCCTACCTGTGTTTTAGTTATTTATTGTAGTATTTTCCTGTCCTGGCATCCTCAGTAGAGTACTCCTACCTGTGTTTTAGTTATTTATTGTAGTATTTTCCTGTCCTGGCATCCTCAGTAGAGTACTCATACCTGTGTTTTAGTTATTTATTGTAGTATTTTCCTGTCCTGGCATCCTCAGTAGAGTACTCCTACCTGTGTTTTAGTTATTTATTGTAGTATTTTCCTGTCCTGGCATCCTCAGTAGAGTACTCATACCTGTGTTTTACTGTCTGCATAGTTATTTATTGTAGTATTTTCCTGTCCTGGCATCCTCAGTAGAGTACTCCTACCTGTGTTTTAGTTATTTATTGTAGTATTTTCCTGTCCTAGCATCCTCAGTAGAGTACTCCTACCTGTGTTTTAGTTATTTATTGTAGTATTTTCCTGTCCTGGCATCCTCAGTATAGTACTCCTACCTGTGTTTTAGTTATTTATTGTAGTATTTTCTTGTCCTGGCATCCTCAGCAGAGTACTCCTACCTGTGTTTTACTGTGTATACTGCAGCTGATGCAGGGACGTGGGAGCTCTGCACACTGAGCGCTGCCTCCTCAGCAGCACACTCCGACACAGCTACTGCTAATATGACTAATTAATGAATGAAGGTGCCCTGGGACCAACATGGCTGTGAGAACTGCTCCAGATCTGGGTTGGAGTAGCTCGCCTCACATGTGCCCCATCTGATTATCATGTGATGGCATTTTAATTTCTTTGAAAACAAAACTCCAGTAGCAGGTTTTGTCTTGTGTATTTTTAGCCACTTTTTGCATCATTTGCACTATTATTCCTATCAGATCTGTATATGAGCTTCATGATTGATTGTTTTAACCAATGCCAGACCTGTATCTCCTACTACTACTACTACTACTACTACTACTACTACTGCTACTACTGCTACTACTGCTACTACTACTACTACTACTACTACTACTACTGCTACTACTGCTACTACTGCTACTACTACTTTACCTGTATCTATGGTCATTAAACCTAAATAAATTGGGGTTTTTCTGTCCATGTGTCTATCTATTTATCTATTTGTCTGTCTCCCAGATGGCAACCCTGCTGTGGCCCGGACCCGTCCCAGACCCGACACTTTCATCCGGCCCACATACCATGTGGAATGATGGCACTTGTGTGGTCCGCTCCTGCTTGCCTGATCTGGGCCCAGAACCAAGCCATAGCAATGCCGCATGTGCCACATGTTTGCCAAAGGTGGCCATATTTGTTTTGTGACATTTGGGCCATATTCATCATTCACCACACGGGCCACTTCAGGGCCACATCCAGATCACATGTTGCCCAGAGCACCGCAGCTTTGCCAAAAGTGGCCCACATGTGATTTGGCATATTTGGGCCATATTTGCTGTTATACATGTGGGCCACTTTAGTCTCACATTGGTTTTGTCAGGGCCAGAAGAAGGGAGTCAGTGCCGCGTCGTGGCCCACATCCCGATGCTGTGTGGGATGTCTTCGCTCATCGATACATCTCAGTCTGTTCGGTTATCTACTTGGTCGTGTTTATTCGGTTGCTTTAGTAACAAAGCCGGTGAGGCGTCCTTCATCAGAACACAGCCGGAGAGCTGCCAGCGGGGATTCACCGCTAATCTTTTGCTTATTTTCTTCAAACAACAATTATTTTGCACACAGAAACAGCGGTCGTCTACCTCAACTAATGTGGCCTGTAATCCCGCCAAGCAGTAAATACATCAAGTAAGCCAAGCAACAACCCAGCAGCCAGGGGGGTGGAGTGGATGGTGCAGCAGAGAAGATGCGGGTGCACGGAGGGATTTAGGGGGCTTTCTTCACTTCACTGCCGGAATCTGTTCACTTTTCCCGCTTGGGACGCTGTTTTAGAGACCAACGTGGACCCGACCGTGCAAATACCAACGACACACATGTAAGGAGGTGGACGCCATGTGGTTCCTCCAGGTCCAGAAGAATCCACCCCCCCCAGGTCTTTTGCAGCATGCACACTCCACCACTGGTCTCTGGGAACCTGATCACACACGGTCACCGGCCCGGCCTGCAGTCAGAACCGGCCTGCAGGCAGAACCGGCTTGCGGTTAGAACCGGCCTGCAGTCAGAACCGGCCTGCAGGCAGAACCGGCCTGCCGAGTCCCGCAGCATGCTGATAGCCCTTGAACGTAGCACGAGGAGGCTGTCGGTCCATTCAACTTCTGCATTCACAACCATGTTAGCAGCACCAGGCCCCCCCCAGATCCCTGCACCCCCCCGATCCCTGCACCCCCCCAGATGCCTGCACCCGTCCCCCCAGATGCCTGCACCCCCCCAGATCCCTGCACCCCCCCAGATGCCTGCACCCTTCCCCCCCGATCCCTGCACCCCCCCAGATGCCTGCACCCTTCCCCCCAGATGCCTGCACCCCCCCAGATCCCTGCACCCCCCCAGATGCCTGCATCCCCCCCAGATGCCTGCACCCCCCCAGATCCCTGCACCCGTCCCCCCAGATCCCTGCACCCCCCCAGATCCCTGCACCCGTCCCCCCAGATGCCTGCACCCCCCCAGATCCCTGCACCCGTCCCCCCAGATCCCTGCACCCCCCCAGATCCCTGCACCCGTCCCCCCAGATCCCTGCACACCCCCAGATGCCTGCACTCCCCCCAGATGCCTGCACCCCCCCCAGATGCCTGCACCCCGCCCCCAGATCCCTGCACCCCCCCCAGATGCCTGCACCCCCCCAGATGCCTGCACCCGTCCCCCCCAGATGCCTGCATCCCCCCCAGATGCCTGCACTCCCCCCAGATGCCTGCACCCCCCCCCCAGATGCCTGCACCCCCCCCCAGATGCCTGCATCCCCGACCCCATCTGTCAGTGGATGGTCAACCTCCTGACAGGCTCGCTGCTCAGCTGTACTCCCAGGGCGCCGGCAGCGCGACCTCCAAAGCCCTCCCCCCCCCACACACACACACACACACACTAACGCGCCTCACGCTCCCTGATGACGCCATGCTGACCGACGCCGGCCTCACGCAGGCGGGACGGTCAGGCGGTCAAGTGCACCCAACACATCTGGATCTCAGTGGTCTAAACACAGCCGAGACGAGGACTGCTGACGTTAAGAGAAGCCTCTCCTCTCCGCCACCCGTTAAGAACGGTTTGAGTTTCCAGGAACCGAAACCAAGCTGGACCTAAGGTGAAAGGTCAAACATCTACACAAATGTTCAACAACAAAAAAAAAAGGCCACGGCCAAGGACTCCTATCATGTGGCAGCTGAGGAAACTCAGCCTGTCGCAGACGACGATAATCCAGTTCCCACCTGCCAGCATGGACTTGCTCCCCACGTCCTCCACCGCAGTGCCAGGACCGAGCCAGGCGGGACGCGGTGGTCTGGCTCCATCACTCCCACGTCCCTGAAACCTGGACATGTACCCCACAGAAGCAAAGTAAGTTCTGGCTCTGTTGGGTCCGGCACTATTCCGTACCGCGGCTCAGTTTATTTGGAGAACTTTGAGAGAGTGTGTGCCTCGTTTCCCCCCAGTTCCCCCTCTCCCCGACCGACCAGAGGGGGCGCTAGTGCAGCGACCAGGACACACACCCACATCCGGCTTCCCACCCGCAGACACGGCCAGTCGTGTCTGTAGGTACGCCCGAGCAAGCCGGAGGCAACACGGGGATTCGAACCGGCGACCCCCGTGTTGGTAGGCAACGGAATAGACCGCTACGCCCCCCCGGACGCCCTTTTCTTTGGTGTCGGGAGGAGGGAGGAGCTGAGTGGACCCGGAAGTATGTCTTGCCTTTATAACGAGTCAGCATGTCTCCACTCCCCGATGCTGATGGATGGATGAGAGGCCCGCGAGCAGGGGGGGACGGCGGGGGAGGGAATGCTCACGAGCCATAAGCGAAGATCAAGAAAACTGCAGGTGCAACACGACAGAGGAATTGATCCTCCCCCCCTCCTCCCCCCCACACTCAGTAGCCACACACACACCCACATGTCAGCGTCCGCAGCTGCAGCGACTCGTCTTGGACTGGTGGCGCGCAGCAACGGCAGCGAGCCAGAGGTGGAAACGCTCAGGGTGACGCGCGCGCTCCCCTCCCCCCGAGGTGGGAGAGGATAAACGATCACGCGGGGCCCTCTTTAGCAACGGAGGCCCGGACCACTTCAGAATTGAAATGGGGGCATAAGCGATATGATTGGCAGGGCTCAGCCCGACTCGAAACACATCCCGCAGACATCATTACGGCAATCAGACAGGAGTGAAGCCTCCATTACAGGCCGCGCGCGCCTCCGTAAACTCCAGTCAGCATCGACGAGATCGTGAATGGAGACGGCTCTTACGGCGCTGTTTGGGTACTTCTGGTAGTGGTGTGGGTAAATGTAACACTGATCACAACACAGAGGGCCTCTAACACGCGATTACAACAAAGGCAGCAGCGCACGTGGGAGGCGCATTTCTGTGGCGAGGATGTCCGTACGAGTTCAGTTCTAACAGTGGAATCGTAGTTAAAACACGTTCGACGGATTTGTGAAAATGTACACTAGAACGACCGAGGCCGCCATTTTGACTGTTTGGGATTTTCAAAGTTTAATAACTGTGTGGGGGTGGGGTGGTGGTGGGGGGGTTACAGTCCTGCTGCTCCTAAAATTGCATATATTTGCATTAAAATGAGTTTTACATCAACTGCACAAAAAATTATAACGTCAACCTGAGCGACCATGAGCGGTCAAAATGACGGCTCATAATTTGCGCGTCATCGTGCGCGTCAAGTCAGTATTTATGACGCGTGTCGGCGGCGTCGTTGCCTTCGTGAAGTTCAGTGCTCTGTCCTAGAAGCACACTAGCGCCCTCCAGTGGAGAGAAATAGTCTACACTTGATTTGTGATTATGTCCCAACATGTCCGGTTACAGACGCACCGGGACTACCACCGAGGCGCTGCAGGATTTACAGGCGTTGCACAGCGGCCATTTTAAATTGTTTTAAAAATAGCATTAAAGTTGTTAAAATGTTAATTTTGGTGTCAGTTAGTTTCATAACAGACATACCAACATATCGTTAGCCTCATAGGATAAATGCCTAAGTCATTTTTTACGATTTTCGGATAATAAGAAAAAAGGCATTTTCATATCCACTGAGTACATTTACACTAGGCCTACAGTAAATCAAAGAAATATTAATTATCTGACCAGATAAGGAAAGAGAGAAAGCCGAGCGCCAGGAGCCTTTCTTGTATGCAACTTTTTTCTTTATTTTTTTTCAACGTAAAAACGCTCAAGTCACACGAGTGACGTAGGCAGATTGTCATTTTTGAATGTAAAAAGTGTTCTGATTGGCTTAGGACATAGGCGCTAATCCAGCGTGAGGAGAACACATGTAGGCAGAAATCTCAATTTGGCCAAAAAGATGACTTAGGCATTTATCCTATGAGGCTAACGATATGTAATCCATTGATACCTCAACTGGGTACTGATCTTAACACAATACAGAGATTACAAACCGGCGGTCATTTTGACCGCCCATGGTCGTTTTGGGTAGGAGTCAAATCCCGGTCGCTCTAGCGACAACTAACGCTGAAACCCGAGTTCAAGCTCTACTCAGAAATACTAACAGTGGTGTGCACATCTGCAGAACGTTTGGAAAGTCAGACGATTAGCACCAGCAAGAGTAACCGCAGCCAAATACCCATGGCACGCATGACGCGTGCCATGTGTTACATTGGCTCAATTTCACATTAAGCCATTCCAACTCCCAATCCTCAACCGCTCCGTAGCGATGAGGCCTGAATGGGCTCATAACCCCTGTGAGCACCTGCTGCAATCGTAGGACTACGACCATTACCACACCAGAACTATCACGGCTGCCCCTCCACCTCGTTATCGCGCCGGCCCCCGGTGCACCAGCCAATGCGGTTAATGGGGTCGCAGCTTCCTCATCCACGCCCTCTCGTCCCAGCGGGGATGGGGGTTTAGCGTGGACGGCGGTAAGCACGGCTCCGTGCACCAGCTGTGCTCCACCCACCGTGCGCGTGACAGAAGGGTCCATGTGAGGAGTGTGAGCGGCTCGTGGCCTCGAGGGCTCCGCTGTTCGGGATGCCCACCGCTGCCTGTCTTGTTAGAGGCTCATCATGACAGACCCCAGATGGCTGGCGCAAGGCATAGCAGGCGACGTGCCCGTTGATGGAGCGCAATCTTGACAGTTAGCTCGCCCCTCACAGGCCCAATTACCGGCGGATCTAATCCTGGATTAGACAGTATGTGTTTGTTTACGAGGCTCAGGTAAACAGCGCATATAAGCGACGTAGACGTCCAACTGAAATCCCAGTCAGAGCTGCAGCCTCGCGCCGCGTCTGTCGACGCCCTTCGCTTCTGCATTTGCTGCGGCATATTATCGATTTAGCGGAGGGCAGCGTAAATAACAGCAGAGGTGCAATGTGTCTGCCACCCCCCGCCCACCCCCACCCCCCCACCCATGGCAGTGCCCGGGGCTTGAAATCAGGACATGCAAACGCGCCTGGATTTGACTGGTGAGAATCTAGCACCTGATCTCTTTCCACGACTGCACCAAAAAGTCACTTCCCGCCAGCAGCGAAAGACGCTTAGCGCCATTCATCGTTTCCCCGCATCTGGACCCGTTTAGAACGGGAGCTAGCGGCCTGCCTCCTGGCACGCGCTCGTCTCGCTCCTCGCACGGCGACGACGGAGCTGTCCTA
This sequence comes from Lampris megalopsis, assembly GCA_022114975.2. Taxonomy (NCBI): domain Eukaryota; kingdom Metazoa; phylum Chordata; class Actinopteri; order Lampriformes; family Lampridae; genus Lampris; species Lampris megalopsis. The sequence goes on from JAJHIY020001649.1 coordinate 24,483, forward strand.
AACGATAGCAGGTGTTCGTTAACAGCGCCGCTCTGCTAATTACGGAGTCTGCAGTTGAAATCGGCGCGTTCACATCTCGAACGATTAACCAAAAACAAACCCAAACCAAAGCTGGTAACAATGTATCGGCTGTGAGGATTACCACGCGGGCGCGACCAAGTGCAGCGTTGCTAAAGGACTGTGGCCACGTTCAACACTCCAGTCTCTGCTCAATCGTGAATAACAGCAAAACGTGGAGGGTGTTTTCTTTATTATCTTTCTTTTTTTTTTTTTCCCCCGGAGTCGATTTGCATTTTGAACGTACATCCTGTCCAAGATGAGATGATATTACAAGCCGAGCAGCATTATCTGCCCCCCCCCCCACCCGCTCTCGCTCTGCTGTCACTGCAAGGCTCATAAAACTTTGCTTTAATGCTTTTATAATGCTAATCCCTCTGGAATTGGGTTAGGGTGTGTGTGTGTGCGTGTGCGTGCGTGCGTGCGCGTGCGTGCGCGTGTTTATTATCCAATGGTAGAAAAATAGATGATAGTCCAATTTTACCACTCACCATTTAAATAAGTCTCACACTTGTCTGTACAATAAATTGTTATGTAGCGAATTCAGAGGGGGGGGGGGCAGCCGGGAACCGCCGCAACCGGGACGCGAACCGGGTCTCCCGCACCACGTTAGCCATTCGACTAAAGGGTGCGGCCCGCTAGCCAAGGGCTAGCGAGTCTATTCCTGCGCAGTCGTGACAGTTAGAATAGTAAGTTGTAGAGAGAGGGTGAGGAGCTCGGACATCCGGAGGGAGCTCGGAGTAGAGCCGCTGCTCCTTCACGTCGAAAGGAGCCAGTTGAGGCGGTTCGGGCATCTGATTCCTACTGGGCGCCTTCCTTTGGAGGTTTTCCGGGTACGTACGACTGGGTGGAGACCCCGGGGTAGACCCAGAACTCGCTGGAGGGACTACATGTCCAGTCTGGCCTAGGAACGCCTTGGGATCCCCCAGGAGGAGCTGGGGGGGGGGGCGTTGCTGGGGAGAGGGACGTCTGGAGTGTCCTACTGAGCTTGCTGCCACCGCGACCCCACCCCGGAGAAGCGGCTGATGATGAATGAATGAAAACTCCACGTCCGGTCACCCTTCTGCATCACCGTATGTCCTCAGCTTCTGTCTGCCATCTCCACCAGGCGGAAACCACAGTGTAGGAGCCTTCGCATGTCACACTCTGGTGAAGGAGTAATGGGCTGCAAAACAACACTATACCTCAACCCTTTCCTGAGTGCAGCCGCCTGTACATGCACACAAACAAACCCGAAATCACAATCTGTAAACCTCCACCACGCCAACACACACCTGCAGCAGCAGCAGCAGCCCGATCCATCGCCAGTCAGTGGAGCAAGGCACAGGTACACACAGTATGGCATGGTGCAAAAACACGACAATCACTTGCACGCTCAGTGCAGAACTCAAAATGGATTCTCATTCCACGTCAGTCCTGCAGGGGGACCAGATAATTTAATGTGTATCTGTGTGTAGACAGCCACAAAAGAACACACAGGAAAGTCCTCCAGTCCTGCAGGAGGTGTCTTGCACCTTGCAAGACTATAAGCATTAAAGTCATATGTGGTCTGACCCCCCCCCCCCCACACACACACACAGGAAGAGACAGGCTTTTCCTAATTTTTGCAGATATGTGTATCCTTTCCTAGACAGCATCCGGATGTGGGCCACTTCCGGCAGTGATGCGGTACTGATGGTCTTCTTCTGGCCCTGACAAAACGGATGTGAGCCTGAAGTGGCCCGTGTGGTAAATGGTGAATATGGCCCAAATATCACACAACAAATATGGGCCACCTTTGGCAAATATGTGGCACATGCGGCGTTGCTATGGCTTGGTTCTGGGCCAGATCTGGCACACAGGAGGGGACCGCCCACGTGCCATCATTCCATGCGGTATGTGGGTCGGATGAAAGTGTCGGTGCCTGGAAGTGTCGGGACTGGTCTGGGCCACAGCGATTATGCTATCTGGGGTGGGAAGAGTCTATCTTGGCAGCCCGAGTCTTTCTCTCGGCCTTGGACTAAGAGACCAGCTGGCTGTGTCTCTGCACATGCGATGCATTTCTCTCTTCAAACGTCGAGATCTTGGCTGAATGCTGGTGTCTGCAAACAAACCACAGAGTCAAGCTAGCTCTTCCTGATGCCACCTCCGTCATACCGCTCCCTGAAATTCTCTTGTAAGTGCACACAACCACACACACCCACACACACACACACCGACGCTGGGTGCTAATGCAGCAGTAGTAGTGTCATCTGGTCCTTTCAGTATGACTTCACTCCAGGATCTTTAATCGAGGCCAGCGAGGGCCACAGGAGAGGGAATGGGAGCTGTCACGCACATCTAAAAATCTTTGATCCCGTCCATATGTGTTTAAACATTCATGGCCAGCCATTAGCTGGTGGTAAGCTGGCTTTAAAAGGGAACCACAGAGGAGAAACCATTAAAGTCAGTCTGGAGGGCCAGGGAATTCTGTGTCTCCTGTTTTAGGCCTGCCCTAGTTTGTTATTTTCAGGCAACAATCAAACAGATTAGGATCTGCAGAGTCACATGGGAGAGAGCACATGTTCCTGGGATATTAACGTACAAGTAGCGCTCCTCGCCTCCCCCCGCTCCTGCCGCGTTAGTCTCTTTTCTAACGCACCGAGGTGCACATGGGTGTAATCCATACAATGTCTGTGTTTACATAGTCATCAAAGACGTCCAATTTTGTTACGGAGTCAAAAATAGATTTGAAATGGAAGTGGATTTCCCCTTCCGGAGTGGGAAGATGGCGGCGTGAATTCATGGTTAGCAGCGGCCTCACCCAGTGCCGTCCATGCAGGGTCTTTGTCCACGTCTGCGTTTCGGTTTTTTTCTTCGTTTGATGGCTGGGAGAGTTTGGGCTGCCGCGGCCCTGCCTGGAGCTGTGACTGAGGAGGTTAAAACCGAGGGCGGTCTGACAGGACGCGGAGGCGGGGCAGGCTAAGCTAACTGCTAGCCCATGCAGACCGGAAGTTCCGATAACTGGGAGGGCGGTCTGACAGGACTCGGAAGCGGGGCAGGCTAAGCTAACTGCTAGCCCATGCAGACCGGAAGTTCCGATAACACCGAGGGCGGTCTGACAGGACACGGAGGCGGGGTAGGCTAAGCTAACTGCTAGCCCATGCAGACCGGAAGTTCCGATTTAGACCGAGGGCGGTCTGACAGGACGCGGATGCGGGGCAGGCTAAGCTAACTGCTAGCCCATGCAGACCGGAAGTTCCGATAAGACCGAGGGCGGTCTGACAGGACGCGGAGGCGGGGCAGGCTAAGCTAACTGCTAGCCCATGCAGACCGGAAGTTCCGATAACACCGAGGGCGGTCTGACAGGACGCGGAGGCGGGGCAGGCTAAGCTAACTGCTAGCCCATGCAGACCGGAAGTTCTGATAAGACCGAGGGCGGTCTGACAGGACGCGGAGGCGGGGCAGGCTAAGCTAACTGCTAGCCCATGCAGACCGGAAGTTCCGACAGTCATCCTGTTCCCCAGGACAGTGATTTTAGTTTACATGTTTGTGTGTATGTTTAGTTTGGATATACGAATGTGCTGGTGTAGATGTTAGTAGTCAGTATGTGTGATCTTGCAGTTCTTGGATACGTGTTTTTCTCTTTGTGTTGCACTGCTGTGGCCTGGGGAAACCACATTTCGTTTCATTTCGTGTACAGAAGTTCATGAGATTAAACGACAAAGTGTTCCTGATTCCTGAAAAAAAAATTGTCTGTCGACTGCCTCCTCCTTTCGGGTAGATTAGAAGCCAAACGGGCAAGTTGTGCAACAGATAGAGAACCGCCATGCTAGCATGATGCTGCAGCTGGTTCGTGGTCAGAATCGGTGGCTCCGCTGTCAGCGTGGAAACTCTCGTCGCTCAAACGCAAATGCGCCTAAAAAGCCCCTGCAGCCTTTTACAATCAAATTTGAGGCATTAAGCTGACGGTTTAATCCGGGGTGGTTTAGAATGACAGCAAGAGTAGAATGAGCTTATATCCCTGGAACACGTAAAAGGACCAGCGACTCGGGGCGACCAGTGCGCAGCGTCGTAGCGCTCCGCCAACGTCCCAGAGACCACCGGATGTGGCTGCAGAAAGGAAGAAGAAGAAGAAGAAGAAGATGGAGGAGGGCGCCAGGAGAAAGATGCAGGGGGACGTGTTCAGGAGGATGGAAATGTGATATAGTGAGGATAAGACTAGACCGTCTCTGAGCTGTCCATCCCAAATCCCCACCTGGCCATAGATCTTCAGCATAGTTCACCATCATCTAGATCTGAAACCAGACTGGAAACTTCGCACCGCTTTCCTTCTCAGCTGATGTCTTTAGAAAACGGCACGTCACCTGAGAAGCTTACAGACGGAAGGGAGAAAAACAGGATCTCTTCCCTTGCTCTGGATCTGGATGAGCCGAGTCTCGTCTCTGCTCGCAGTCTCCGACGTCTCACTTCGCGGCGTCACACTCGACAAGAACGGGACCACTAATTCATCACTAGTGAGGCCGGCACGCATGCGCATTCGCATGCGGCACATTTCAGTACGAGGGAAAGCGGTGCTTGAAGGTCAAACTCGACAGCGAATTCAGTGGAATAGGGACAATTATTAACACGTGCACATGCACACACGCGCACACGCGCACACGCACACACATATGCGCACTCACACACACACAGACACACACCTCCTTCGACTCCCTTCACTCCAGTGCAATAATGATTGGGTCTCTCCAGCAGACTGAGTCCACTCCGGCGCTGCCAGTCCACTCAGCGCAGTGAGGAATCACCTAGTCATCCCAGGACTATTACAGAGTAATCGGCCTTTTAAAGAGGGGCTCCACCATGTGAAACAGTGTAACTGAGAATGATACCCTCGTCTCTCCGTTCCCCGCCATTTTTTTCCTCCTAGACTTCTTCTCTCCTGTCATACAAGTAGCTTTCTATCCGATGCCTTCCTGTTTTACCCCCGCTCTCTCTCCTCCTCTCTCTCTCTCTCTTGCTCTCTCTCTTGCTCTCTCTCTGGCTCTCTCTCTCTCTTGCTCTCTCTCTCTCTACTGACCAATTGTCTCTCTGTCTCTCTCTCTCCGTCTTATGTTCGTCTCGCCACATCCCTTTCAACCTGTTACACTGTTCCCGCTCACTGATTGACCTTTATAAAGCGCCACGGTGTGACGTTACCACGTTCAGCACTGGACAGCTCCCTGTCTCTCTATCAGGGCTGGACAGCTCCCTGTCTGTCTATCAGGGCTGGGCAGCTCCCTGTCTGTCTATCAGGGCTGGGCAGCTCCCTGTCTGTCTATCAGGGCTGGGCAGCTCCCTGTCTCTCTATCAGGGCTGGACAGCTCCCTGTCTGTCTATCAGGGCTGGACAGCTCCCTGTCTGTCTGTCTATCAGGGCTGGACAGCTCCCTGTCTGTCTATCAGGGCTGGACAGCTCCCTGTCTGTCTATCAGGGCTGGACAGCTGTCTGTCTGTCTATCAGGGCTGGACAGCTCCCTGTCTGTCTATCAGGGCTGGACAGCTCCCTGTCTCTCTATCAGGGCTGGACAGCTCCCTGTCTGTCTATCAGGGCTGGACAGCTCCCTGTCTGTCTATCAGGGCTGGACAGCTCCCTGTCTGTCTATCAGGGCTGGACAGCTCCCTGTCTGTCTGTCTATCAGGGCTGGACAGCTCCCTGTCTGTCTATCAGGGCTGGACAGCTGTCTGTCTGTCTATCAGGGCTGGACAGCTCCCTGTCTGTCAGCACTGGGCCCGACAAGGAAGGACAGGGCCGCTGGCTTGCAGCTGCAGCAGCCGCAGAGGTTGCAGAGGCTGCAGAAGCTGCAGAAGCTAGCAGTATGAAGACGTGGTGAACAGCTATGAAAGCTGGAAGTCTGAAAAGCTGAATGAAAGCTCACATGATCTGGTCAGTATATATAAGCTTCCGATAGCACCGAGGGCGGTCTGGCGGCGGTCACGCCTGGCGTTGACTGTGTTTTTAGTGTCGTGGTGTAGAGTGCGGGGAGGTGTGGAGAAGGTGTCTGGCTAGGAGAGCTGGCGTTGGATCGGTTGGGAGAGCCTGGTCTGCTGCGTCCTGTGGGCCCAGGGACCACTGCCCTGCCTGGAGCTTTGCTCGAAGAGGAAACACCGAGGGCGGTCTGACAGGACGCGGAAGCGGGGCAGGCTAAGCTAACTGCTAGCCCATGCAGACCGGCGGTTCCGACAGTCATCCTGGCTGGAGTTCACTCTCCTGACAGTGATTTTTTTCTTCTTTAGTTTAGATATATGTGCTAGTTTAGATATGTGTGTTAGTTTTGATATATGTGTTAGTTTAGATATATGCGTTAGCTTGGATATATGTGTTAGTTTGGATATATGTGCTAGTTTGGATATATGTGCTAATTTGGATATATGTGCTAGTTTGGATATATGTGCTAATTTGGATATATGTGCTAGTTTGGATATATGTGCTAATTTGGATATATGTGCTATTTTGGATATATGTGCTAGTTTGGATATATGTGCTAGTTTGGATATATGTGCTAATTTGGATATATGTGCTAGTTTGGATATATGTGCTAATTTGGATATATGTGCTGTTTGGATATATGTGCTAGTTTGGATATATGTGCTAATTTGGATATATGTGCTAGTTTGGATATATGTGCTAGTTTGGATATATGTGCTAGTTTGGATATATGTGCTAATTTGGATATATGTGCTAGTTTGGATATATGTGCTAGTTTGGATATATGTGCTAGTTTGGATATATGTGCTAGTTTGGATATATGTTCTAGTTTGGATATATGTGTTGTTGTAGTTGTTGTAGTTTTGGATATGTGTTGTTGTCGTTTTGTTGCACTGCTGGGGACTGTTTCATTCCACTCAATTTCCTCTAGGGGATAAATAAAGTATTCTGATTCTGGTTCTGATTCTGATTCTGATTCATGTGCACACGTGCATGAAATGAAACGACAAATAAAGTGTTTCTGATTCTGGTTCTGATTCTGATTCTGATTCTGATTCATGTGCGCACGTGTATGAAATGAAACGACAAATAACGTGTTTCTGATTCTGGTTCTGATTCTAAATCCCTTCGTAGACCTCTAAATGGCAGGAGTAATTCTAGTCCGAGAGGAACTTTCAGGTCGTTAGCCAATAAAGGTGAGGACACCAGGCGGTGTCGGTGCTGATCCGGCAGCTCTTCTCCTGCAGCACCGTGAACACGTGCTGTGAAGAGGTTTGATTTCTGCACCAGAGCATGTTTCAATTGAACTGTTTGACTGTTAACCGTGTATAACAAACAGGCCTTGGGAATCATGGGTTTTGTTGTATACTTTATTTGGATTATTGCAGTTTTACTCTAGATAAGAGGGGAGAAAACCTTAAAAACCATGATATTGAATGAAGTGATTCACAATATCATGACATTTGATAAATTATTCAAATATATTATCGTATCTATAAATATCATGACATTGATATTTCACTGGGAGTGATGAAGAAGGACAGGTTTAGGAAGGAGTATATCAGAGGGACAGCTCAGGTTGGACGGTTTGGAGACAAAGCAAGAGAGACAAGGTGGAGATGGCTTGGACATGTGTGGAGGAGAGATGCTGGGTATATTGGGAGAAGGATGCTGAATATGGAGCTGCCAGGGAAGAGGAGAAGAGGAAGGCCAAAGAGGAGGTTTATGGATGTGGTGAGGGAGGACATGCAGGTGGCTGGTGTGACAGAGGAGGACGCAGAGGACAGGAAGAGATGGAAACGGATAATTGGCTGTGGCGCCCCCTAACGGGAGCGGCCGAAAGTAGTAGTAGTAGTAGATGATATTGATATTGATGTTGGTTGTATTGATATATTGATTGATATTGATTATAGATAGATAGATAGATAGATAGATAGATAGATAGATAGATAGATAGATAGATAGATAGATAGATAGATAGATAGATAGATAGATAGATAGATAGATTCATATGATGCCATGATCATGATATTAAATAAATTATCGTGGTAATTGGTAAGATAAATTACAATATCATGATGTGTGATAAACTGCAACGTGCCTTGTTTACATGCACCTGCCAGATCCCTGAGCTGCTCCTTACTGTAATGGCATTGAGCTATGGGGATGGACCTGAAGTGCTACATTTATGAAATGTAATATGAAGACAAGTGCGCCAAGTGCTTATGATTCTACCAATCCATCATTTCATAAGTTTTATTAAAAATGCACGCGCTTCGACTCGATTTTACTTCAATTACCGTCAGTCAAGACTGTGTGTCAAAATGGCACGTTCCGGTGGCCCGTAGGATGATCTTCATCATATTTTCATCATGTTTGTTATTTGTGAAGCTATTTTTAATAATAGAGAATGCCAGTGGCTCGTGCTCTCATGCGCCGTCCCATGAGCTCTGTGTTAGTTAGCGCTTCGGAGAGAGAGAGAGAGAGAGAGAGAGAGATGCGCGTGCGCGCGGGCGCGCATCTCTTGAAGGGGAAGGGAAGGGGGAGGAGGAGGAGGAGTAGGTCATGAGAGAAAGCGATATGAGGGGGGGAGAGTGAGCGCGAGCCAGGAAGTGAGGGGGTTGAGGGGGGGGGCGTCACACGCATCAGCACATTAGCACACTGCTCGGCTGGGGGAGAGAGGCACGAGACCTCTGAGGAGAAGCGCTGCACACCCCGCTGTGTGTGTGTGTGTGTGTGTGTGTGTGTGTTTAAGAGAGAAGGGTGAGGGAGTGAGAATGTGTGCGTCAGTGAGTCTACGTATGCACAGTGTGTGTGTGTGTGTGTCTGTGTGTGTGTGTGTGTGTGTGTGTGCCTATGACACAGTCAGTGCATAGAGTGACAGGTGAGGTGGGGGGAGGAGGAATTCCTTCTCCAACCAATACCTCACCAGAGACGGCAAAGATCAGACACGTATCAGATAAACACTATGAGGAGAGGAGAGAGAGAGAGAGAGATGGACAGAGAGGGAGAGAGTCACAGGGGGAGAGAGAGAGAGAGAGAGAGTCAGAGAGGGAGAGATGGAGAGTCAGAGGGGGAGCGAGAGAGAGAGTCACAGGGGGAGAGAGAGAGAGAGAGAGAGAGAGAGAGAGAGAGAGAGAGAGAGAGAGAGAGGAAGAGTTAGAAATGGAGAGAGAGAGAGAGAGAGAGAGAGAGAGAGAGAGAGAGAGAGAGAGAGAGAGAGAGAGAGAGAGAGAGAGAGAGAGAGAGAGAGAGAGAGATGGACAGAGAGGGGGAGAGGAAGAGTCAGAGAGGGAGAGATGGAGAGTCAGAGAGGGAGAGAGAGAGAGAGTCAGAGGGGGAGAGAGAGAGAGAGAGGGAGAGAGAGAGAGAGAGAGAGCCAGAGGGGGAGAGAGAGAGAGAGTCACAGGGGGAGAGAGAGAGAGAGAGTCAGAGTGGGAGAGAGAGAGAGTCAGAGGGGGAGAGAGAGAGAGAGAGAGAGAGAGAGAGAGAGAGAGAGAGAGAGAGAGAGAGAGAGAGAGAGAGAGAGAGAGAGAGAGAGAGAGAGAGAGAGGAAGAGTTAGAGATGGAGAGAGAGTCAGAGGGGGAGAGAGAGAGAGAGAGATGGACAGAGAGGGAGAGAGGGAGAGTCAGAGAGGGAGAGAGGGAGAGAGGGAGAGAAAGAGAGAGACAAAGAGGGAGACAGAGAGCGAGAGAGAGAGAGAGAGAGAGAGAGAGAGAGACCTCCAGCAGCTGCTGTCAGAACAAAGTGTAGCATGCGTGGTCATCAGCGAGACCAATCTTCCACTGAGGGAACACTGTTCAGCCTGCCTTGACTGATGGATGTCCGCCCTACTGAAGTGTCCTTGAGCAGGGCACGGAATCAGTCCCAGAGATGCTGCTCTGCTGCTAACTCTGCACTCTGACGTCACACAGTGCAGAGGGGATATACCAGCAGCCATCAATAAAGCATCACCTCTGCAACAAATAGTCAACGGCATATGTATGTACTTGGGCCTGTGCTAGACTTAGTGCCAAGCTGTCTTTAGCTGTCATTAGCTGTCATTAGCTGTCATTAGCTGTCATTAGCTGTCATCAGGTCTGCTGGGCACTGACGAGCAGCAAACACCAGGTATCGTCAGCACGTGTGTGGACAACGGACAGATTATGTTTTCATGCATTTCAGGAGTTTCCCCATAAAACATGCAGAAGCGCAGCAGAAACACCCTCCAGGCCTGCAGGAGGTGTCTTGCACCTTGTAAGACTAGGAACATGAAAGACACATGTGGTCCGACCACACACACACACACACACACACACACACACACACACACACACACACACACACACACACACACAGAGGCATCCACATACATTTGGAGACTTGCAGCAGAGTGTACTGTAATCCTCTTAGCAGGGATTTGCTGGCCAGCGGGCATGTTGAACACATATGTATGCTGTAATATATGATACATGTGCACCAGCCAATCCTGATTTAAACCAGCATCATAGACCAACCAGCAGGATACACAAACCAGCATCATAGACAAACCAGCAGGATACACAAACCAGCATCATAGGTAGACCAGCATCATAGACAGACCAGCAGGATAGATAGACCAGCATCATAGATAGACCAGCAGGATAGATAGACCAGCAGGATAGATAGACCTGCAGGATAGATAGACCAGCAGGATAGATGGACCAGGAGGATAGATGGACCAGCAGGATAGATGGACCAGCAGGATAGATGGACCAGCAGGATAGATGGACCAGCAGGATAGATGGACCAGCAGGATAGATGGACCAGGAGGATAGATGGACCAGCAGGATAGATGGACCAGCAGGATAGATAGACCAGCAGGATAGATGGACCAGCAGGATAGATGGACCAGCAGGATAGATAGACCAGCAGAATAGATGCCAGTGGATGAGATGAGAAATGCGATCGTGATGATGAAACAATAGATTTTCTGACACTTGGAGGCGAGGCGATAACCTTACAGAGGATGTGGTGTTGCTGGGAGAGCTGTGTGTGTGTGTGTGCGTGTGTGTGTGTGTTTTTACGACAAAGAAATTAAGACATGAAGGGACAAATCAACCACTTCACTCACACACACAGACACACACACACGCACGGACACATTGGCATAGACAGAATGGTTGCAAGTGCAGACTGAACACACCGGTGGTGACAGACACCGACAGAGTGTTTATACTCGCGCACACACGCACGCACGCACGCACGCACAGACATATATATGTATGCACACACATGCACACATTCTCGCACGCACGCGCACACATGCACAGTGCTAGTAGGGGCGGGACGACACTGGATTGAATTCCGACTCATGCGATATGACCTGCACGTCTCGAGACGCTCCCCGTTTCGCGAAATTGTGCATTATTAGCACTAGAACGACCGGGATTCCACTCCTTCCTAGGACGACCGGGATTCCGCTCCTCCCTAGAACGACCGGGATTCCACTCCTCCCTAGAATGACCGGGATTCCACTCGTACCTAGAACTACCGAATCCCACTCCTCCCTAGAACGACCGGGATTCCACTCCTCCCTAGAATGACCGGGATTCCACTCGTACCTAGAACTACCGGATCCGACTCCTCCCTAGAACGATCGGGATCCCACTCCTCCCTGGAACGACCGGGATTCCACTCCTACCTAGAACGACCGGGATTCCACTCCTCCCTAGGACGACCGGCATTCCACTCCTACCTAGGACGACCGTAGTTCCACTCCTACCTAGAACGACCGGGATTCCACTCCTACCTAGGACGACCGGGATTCCACTCCTCCCTAGAACGACCGGGATTCAACTCATACCTAGGACGACCGGGATTCCACTCCTACCTAGAACGACCGGGATTCCACTCCTACCTAGGACGACCGGGATTCCACTCCTCCCTAGGACGACCGGGATTCCACTCCTCCCTAGGACGACCGGGATTTCACTGCTACCTAGGACGACCGGGATTCCACTCCTCCCTAGGACGACCGGGATTCCACTCATACCTAGGACGACCGGGATTCCACTCCTCCCTAGGACGACCGGGATTCCACTCCTACCTAGAACGACCGGGATTCAACTCATACCTAGGACGACCGGGATTCCACTCCTACCTAGGACGACCGGGATTTCACTGCTACCTAGCACGACGGTGAAAATGACCGCCCATGGTCGTTCTAATAGTTTTCACAGTTTTAAGTGTTAAAGTAAAGCAACTGTGTTACACAACAAGAAAGGATGGCGCAAAACGGTTGTTAGAACGTTAGCACTTGCGTTACGTTTGAATACGGGCCCTGATAATGGCAACATGTTGGGCCGCGGCCCTAAAATAAAGGAACAACAGAGGACGTCCACTGTATCGTACGGAATCCAAATCGTGAGCCCCGAATCGTGGGACGTATCGAACCGTGAGATTTGTGAATCGTCCCACCCCTAAATTGCACGCACACAACACACAATCACACACACACTAGACCCCTTTATTCATTTAGATTTGTGTCTCCCTGCTCGTCTAGCTGCTGTCAAAGTGGGTGGACTTATCACCAGTGGACACGGACACTTCCTCTCAGCAAGACACACCCACACCTCTGGTGAAGACGGGAAGCGATGCAGAGAGAGAGGGCAAGAATAAGTACCGAGAGGCCCACTTCTCTGAGCCAGAGAGAGAGGGAGAGAGAGGGGGAGAGAGAGAGCAGTAATACGTTTTCATCTGAAATATTAAAGGCCTCCGCATTAATCTGTCTCTCCTCTCCTGGGGGCCCTGGCGGAGGCTCTCACCGTCCCTCAGTTCCCCGGGAGAGGACACAGGGCCAGCTAACGCACCTCCTTATCTGCAGGCTGCCACTCGCTTCCCATCTCTCCTCGGAGGATGGCAATTTAAGTGTTTGTGTGGATGTGAGCTGTGGGGTGCTGGATTCTGAGATGGCGGCCCTTGTCACAACACACTGGTGCTTAAATACCAACTCGCGGAAATTTGTATGTATTTATTTATTTACTTACGTTTAATTATTTATTCCTTTGTTCCTTTATTTATTTACGCGTTTATTTATTCGCTTTCGCCCCAGTAGATAAGACTTTGTAACAATTTCAGAAACTCAACAAATCAAACCAACAACATTGCTTCGAGGATATTTTACTCTAATCAAATCAAATCAAATCAATTTTATGTGTACAGCCCAATATCACAAATTACAAATGTGCCTCAGTGGGCTTAACAGCAACACAACATCCTGTCCTGAGACCCTCTCATCGGATAAGGAACACCTCCCTGAAAAAAACCCCTTTAACAGGGAGAAGAAACAGGGAGAAACCTCAGGGAGAGCAACAGAGGAGGAGGAGGAGGATCTCTCTCCCAAGACGGACAGCGTGGCGGTCTATTCCGTTGCCTACCAACACGGGGATCGCCGGTTCGGATCCCCGTGTTGCCTCCGGCTTGGTCGGGCGTCCCTACAGACTCAACTGGCCGTGTCTGCGGGTGGGTATGTGTCCTGGTCGCTGCACTAGCGCCTCCTCTGGTCGCCTGTTAGGGGGCCGGGAGCTGGGTGGACAGCGTGATCCTCCCACGCGCTACGTCCCCCTGGTGAAACGCCTCACTGTCAGGTGAAAAGAAGCGGCTGGCGACTCCACGTGTATGGGAAGAGGCACGTGGTAGTCTGCAGCCCTCCCCGGATCGGCAGAGGGGGCGGAGCAGAGACGCGGAAGAGTGGGGTATATTGGCCAAGTACAACCGGGGAGAAAAAGAGGGGAAAATGAAAAATGCAGTTATCGATGACACCATCCGAGGTGACGGATTTGAAGGTTCTCCATCTGAGGTTCGCCTCGGAAGCTCGTGCAGGCGGCGTGATGAGGGCGACCGGGATTAGCGCACCTCCGCAGCAGAAATTAGCCCTTGATGAGATGTGGCCCGACCCAGCTGGGTGGGGATCGCCGAGCCCGCGGGCCTCAACCCCGACTCCACATTGTCTGCTGGCAGCTCATGAAGGTGGCTGGTACCATCTAGCCTTTATCTAGGCCACCAGATCCTAAGCTGGACCCATCTGGCCCAGCCACTCCCCCCTCTGTTCCTCTCCCGCTCTCGCTTTCTCCACACACACACGCATACACACGCATGTGCATGTGCGCAGACACAGGACGCGCAGTGTATACGCGGCCAGCTGTTGTGGATTAGCCCAGCAGCACAAGTGCGGGTCTATTTTCTGACTTACGCCCAGCCTTTGATGGCCTTGCCCTGGGTTTGACCCAAAGTGAAAGTACAGGCGTGTGTTCTGTGACGGGGGACCGGCGGGGAGGGCTGACGAAGTGCAGGGACGGTGGCCGATGTGCCCACTTCCCTTCACCGCGGCCCCGCTTGTCGGCTGCGGCGTCAGATGACGTCACGCCCCAGAAGCTCGGCGAGTCGATACGAGGGTCGCAAACCGGAGACGGTGAACGGAGGAAACTAAACCCGGAGGCTTGTTGGTAACAGTGAGAAGTGACGAATAAGAGGCAACTGTTCCGTCGCAGGTCCAATTTGAGCGCGAGCACATTTCACACCTCATTAAGCCCGAGTGCGCACCAAACAAAGCGACACAAGCCGAGAGCAACGTCGTGACCATCGGCGAGGAGCGCTACTTCCAGCATCCTGCAAACGCTTTTCCGCTCACGCTGACGTCAGCTCCCAGGACCACGGGACACGCACCTTATCTACTGAGGCCTGGACCAGGACCCTCCAGGAGAAATGTGCCAGTAGAACCCCCACCCCACCCCCTCACTAATCGAAATGCATTCCACTTACAAGAGATGGGAACAGGAATCCTTCTAACCGCCCCTCCTCCTCTATCTAGCCAGCTCACCGCCTCCGCTCGCCCCCCCCCATACATCAGTCTCCCACTGGCCCCGCAGTCTCCTCACCACCCAATCTCACCTGCACCTTCATTATTCTCTGTTAAACCAGTCTGCAGATAGCACATCAGCCCTGTCGCTAACGCGCACGCGCACAGGCGCGTGCGCACCACCACACACACACAGGCGCACATCAGGAATCAGGTATCAGAATCACTTTATTTGTCGTTCCATTTCACGCACCTGCGCACAGGAAATGAAACGAAACACGGGTTTCGCCCCACAGCAGTGTAACACAAAGACAGAAAACACATATCCAACTACAACAACTACAGCAACACACGTAGCCAAGCTACAAAACACTACAAAAAACCCATATATCCAACATATTAGTCAGAACTGCCGGTCTGCATGGGCTAGCAGTTAGCTTAGCCTGCCCCGCTTCCGCGTCCTGTCAGACCGCCCGCGGTGTTTCCTCCTCGGGCGCAGTTTATGCACACGCGCACACACACACGCACAGTGTGGCATGACATGTAGGGCACACACCCCTGTGTACGCCACAGAAGGGAAGCATCATATACTAGAGACTCGGCTCTGCAGCCAGAGCTTTGCAGCTAATCTGACTGCGAGGGAGTCGGGGCAAGCCCCCCCTGACTGAGACGACCCCACCAATTGCTTTGCACAACGGTAATAAAATATTCCATCATATCCCTGCAGCACGGCGGGCCCGGAGGGATCAGAGGGTGTAATTGATGGCGGGGAGAGGAGTGCATATTAGGGCTTACAACAGCAACGTCTCATTCCCACCACTCCCAGCAGCCCCCGTGGAACCCCCATCCCATTTGCATTAATAGGCGCCGTGGAGAAACACATGGCGGGGTTTGGTATTTCTATTTCACCACTGGTACATCACAGAGGAAGACGTGCCGTAAATACAGAAACCCCATTCCAAAACAATGTCACCCATCTGCTGGTATTTACCTCGTCACACGCTGTCACACAGGGAACTCACAAGCAGGATGCACACTCCTCTGTGAGCCACCGGTAGGACGCCATTTAGTGCAGGTGACCCGGATGTCTCTGAATTCCCTGCTTCTGAGTTCAGATAAAACTGAGATGCTGATAATTGCCACCGGCCCTGCTAGACTCACACACCAATTTCATCAAATGACAATAATTGACAATTCTGGGATTTCATAAACTGTGGCAGCCAGAAACTCTTGGTGTTAGTTTGGGCCCAGCCTTTCGTTCCTTTGATAAGCACATTACAGAAATCACCAAGACTGCTTCCTTCACTTACGTAACAGCTCGGTCTTTCCTGTCCATGGCTGACACAGAGACCCTCATACATACATTTGATCCATCCAGACTTTAATACGGTGATGTTCTCTTGTCAGGTCTGCCACATGCTAGTACTGAAACACATGCTAGTACTGAAACACATGCTAGTACTGAAACACATGCTAGTACTGAAACACATGCTAGTAATAAAACATGTGCTAGTACTGAAACACATGCTAGTACTAAAACACATGTTAGTACTGAAACACATGCTAGTACTGAAACACATGCTAGTACTAAAACACATGCTAGTACTGAAACACATGCTAGTACTAAAACACATGCTAGTACTAAAACACATGCTAGTACTGAAACACATGCTAGTACTGAAACACATGCTAGTACTGAAACACATGCTAGTACTAAAACAAATGCTAGTACTGAAACACATGCTAGTACTGAAAGACGTGCTAGTACAAAAACACATGCTAGTACTAAAACACATGTTAGTACTAAAACACATGTTAATACTAAAACGCATGCTAGTACTGAAACACGTGCTAGTACTGAAACACATGCTAGTACTGAAACACGTGCTAGTACTGAAACACATGCTAGCACTAAAACACATGTTAGTACTAAAACACATGCTAGTACTGAAACACATGCTAGTACTGAAACACGTGCTAGTACTGAAACACATGCTAGTACTAAAACACATGTTAGTACTAAAACGCATAGTAGTACTAAAACACATGCTAGTACTAAAACACATGCTAGTACTAAAAGTTTCAGATGGTTCAGAGTGCTGCAGCTAGAATCCTAACTAAATCTAGGAAATTTGGGCGCCCGGGAAGCAAAGAAGGGAACTCGAATCACTGAGACGTCGACTCGAGTCACTGTTTTGATGACTTGTGACTTGACTGGACAAACCATAAAAGACTTGAGACTCGACTTGGACTTGGAAGTTAAAGACTCGGGACTTGACTTGACCCAAGAAAAAATGACTTGGGACTTGCTTGAGACTTGAAGGTTAAGACGTGAGACTTACTTGTGAATTGCACATGTGTGATTTGATCCAGTCTCTGCCGGCTAGCGTGGTGGTTTACTCTGTTGCCTACCAACATGAGAACTTCCGGCTTGCTCGGGCGTCCCTACGCACACTATTGGCCGTGTGTGCGGGTGGGAAGCCGGATGTGGGTATTATGTGTTTTGGTCGCTGGACTAGCGCCTCCTCTGGTCGGTCGGGGCGCCTGTTCGGGGGGGTGGGCTGCTGGAGGGAACAGCGTGGTCCTCCAACGCGCTACCCCTGGTGAAACTCGTCACTGTCAGGTGAAAAGATGTGGATGATGACTCCACATGTATCGGAGGAGGCATGTAGTAGTCTGGAGCCCTTCCCGGATCGGCAGAGGGGGTGGAGCAGAGACCGGGACGGTTCAGAAGAGTGGGAACGGGTACAACTGGGCATAAAGGGTGGTGGTGGGGGGGAACTAGGTAATTTGACCACATTACACCAGTTCTTGCCTCCCTTCATTGGCTTCCTATCCATGTTAGATCAGAATCCAAGGTGCTTCTGCTGATTTATAAAACCCTAAATGGGCTGGCCCCATCATACCTGTCTGATCTCCTTAAACTGTACATCCCATCTCGAGCTCTTCGCTCCCAAAATACAGGGCTCCTGTGTGCACCCAAAGTTAAAAAGAAGTCAGCTGGTGGCAGCAGGGCCTTTTCCTATCGGGCCCCGTTCTTGTGGAATAACCTGCCTGCTGCCATCAGACAACCAGAGTCTGTTGAGTCCTTTAAGTCCAAACTCAAAACTCATCTTTTTGCCTTAACCTACAATTAGTTGAGTGCTTCAAAACATGGTGGGTCGGTTTCTGTCTCACTTAATTTACCAAGCACTGTTCTGCCGACGAGATTATAGAGTATAGATTATAGAGTATAGATTACATAATATAGATTACAGAGTATAGATTACAGAGTATGGATGGCAGAGTATAGATTATACAGTATAGATTACAGAATATATATTGCAGAGTATATATTACGGAGTACAGATTATAGAGTACAGTTTACATAATATAGATTACAAAGTATAGATTACAGCGTATGGATGGCAGAGTATAGATTATAGTGTATAGATTACAGAATATATATTGCAGAGTATATATTACGGAGTATAGATTATACAGTATAGATTACATAACATAGATTACAAAGTATAGATTACAGAATATGTATGGCAGAGTATAGATTATAGAGTCTAGATTACAGAATATATATTGCAGAGTATATATTACGGAGTACAGATTATAGAGTATAGGTTACATAATATAGATTACAAAGTATATATTACAGCGTATGGATGGCAGAGTATAGATTGTAGAGTATATATTACAGAATATATATTGCAGATTATATATTACGGAGTACAGATTATAGAGTATATATTACATAATATAGATTACAAAGTATAAATTACAGAGTATGGATGGCAGCGTATAGATTATTATTGCAGAGTATATATTACGGAGTACAGATTATAGAGTATAGATTACATAATATAGATTACAAAGTATAGATTACAGAGTATGGATGGCAGAGTATAGATTATAGAGTATAGATTACAGAATATATATTGCAGAGTATATATTACGGAGTACAGATTATAGAGTATAGATTACATAATATAGATTACAAAGTATAGATTACAGAGTATGGATGGCAGAGTATAGATTATAGATTATTGACTATTGCAAACTGTTCTCTTCTCTCTTGTCTTTTCTCTCTCTCTGAATGACGTCTTCTCCTGTCTCTTCTTCTGTGTGTGTGAATGGTGTCATGCGAGTCTGCCTTGTGTGCACGTGCAGTCTGTCCTCCTCCCAGGTCTCCATGGTGACGGTGGTCGCCACCTGGACACTGCCTGGCATCCCTCTCATCATATTCTTCATATATTTTATAAATCCATTATAACTGTGTTATCCTCTTTCAGTGTTGTGTTGTGTAAATTGTGTAAATTGTGTAAACACAACATCCATTGCACGTTGTGCGTCTTGGGCGAGAGATCCTCCTCTGGTGCTCTCCCTGAGGGTTCGTCCTGGTTTCCTCCCTGTTCTAGGGCTTTTAGGGTTGTTTCCCCCCTTATCTGATGTGAGAGTCTAAGGACAGGATGTTGTGTTGCTGTAAAGCCCCCTGAGGTGTTTCGTGACATTGGGCTTTACAAATAAAATTGACTTAACATGATGTTTTATTTGTTTAGGGTTTTTTTTTGGGGGGGGGGTTCCCCTTTTTCCCTCCCCAGTTGTGTACTTGGCCAATTACCCCACTCTGCCGAGCCGTCGCTGCTCCACCCCCCTCTGCCTATCCGGGGGCGATATTATGAACCCTACATAGGCCTCGCCAAGACCCGCCCTACTCTGTCTGTGATTGGCTAACCCTATCCCTAACCCCACCCTAACCCTAACCTTAACCAACCTAACCAACGGAGGCAACGAGTACTAGCCAATCAGAGGCATCGGGTCTAGGCGTGGCCATAGTAGGATTCTGGGTCTTGGCGAGGCCTATGTAGGGTTCATAATGTAGCTATCCGGGGAGGGCTGCAGACTACCACACGCCTCCTACGTGTGGAGTCGCCAGCCGCTTCTTTTCACCTGACAGCGATGAGTTTCACCAGGGGGACGTGGCGCGTGGGTGCTCCCGCCACTCCACCCGCGCGCAAATTGACTTGATTTGACTTGACAATAATTATCTTGCAAATTACGGTTTCCAAGACGACAAAGGAGCGCATACTGAGTTTCTGGCAAAGTATAAAAAAGGTGATAAAGTAGATGTGGGTCGGAAAACACAATAAAGTAGGCATGGACATTTCCCCCCCCCCCAAAAAAAAGAATATATCATCATTTAAAAGCTGCCACTCGTCATTTGCGCACGTGGAGAGAATCACGCGCGGACGAGGTGGCGCTGCCTGTACAGGAAGCAGTGCGATGCAGGTTGCTGCAACGTTGCTGTGCCGCAGGTCAAAACAGCCGCCTCGCCTCGCTGCAGTCGCCTCCCCGCCTCCTCCACCCCCCCCCCCGTCTGTGCGTGACAGGTGTTTTATGGAGAGCGGCGCTGTTGTTGAGGATGTCTTATTAATGATTCAACGCGGCGCATCAAATAAAGCACAGGGGGGGGGAGAGAGAAAGATGTCTCTCTCTCTGCCTGCATGTTCGCAGAGAACTCCGGATGTATAATTCATCGTGTTTTATGACAACTCGGGTGTGAATGGTTTGTATGCCCGTTCGGCTGGGCGAAGGTTTCATGTTTGTCTCCCACGTTGGAGCATCAACCGTCCTGCCAAATATCTGTACAGGATTCTTCTTCTCTGTAAAGGGTTATTCAGCTGTTGCAGCGCGCCAGCTGCGCGCCCTGGCACGCTCGCAGTGATCCGGGTCTTCGTAGTCTGGCCCCTGCACCCTGCTAGCTGCCGCAGCACACTACCATACCCTGCTCTCCTACTTACGTCTGCAGAACCAGCTTACCCCAAGTAGTCAGATCCTAGCTGTAAATATTAAACACCCCTGGCCCTCCTCGGCCCGGACCAGGAAGCAAGCTTGATAATGATGCTCAGCCCTGGCTAACAGGAAGCAGGCATCAGGCACATTTGCTTGCCGTTTCGTCTCGTGCACCTGCGCACATGAAACGAAACATCACTACAAAAACTACAAAGAAATATGTCCAACGTATCAAAAAATAAAAAATCACTGAGCAAGAGAGCGAACGCCAGGATGACTGTCGGTCTGCATGGGCTAGCAGTTAGCTTAGCCTGCCCCGCTTCCGCGTCCTGTCAGACCGCCCTCGGTGCTTTTTTCCTCGGCTCAGCTCCAGGCAGGGCCGTGGTCCCCGGGCCCACAGGACGCAGCAGGACCAAGAACTCCCAGCTAACCCAGCGCCAGCTCTCCCAGCCAGACACCCCCGACACACCTCCCCGCACTCCACACGACGACCCCAAAGACGCAGTCAAGGCCAGGCGAGGCCGCCGCCAGACCGCCCTCGGTGTTGTCGGAACTGCCGGTCTGCGTGGGCTAGCAGTTAGCTTAGCCTGCCGTGTCAGACCGCCCTCGGTGTTTCCTCTTCGAGCGGAGCTCCAGGCAGGGCCGTGGTCCCTGGACCCACAGGACAGCAGACCAGGCTCCCCCAGCCGATCCAGCGCCAGCTCTCCCAGCCATCTAACGAAGACACACAACTTAGACGCAGACGTGGACAAAGACGCTGCGTGGACGGTACTGGGCGAGGCCATCTTCCCACACCGGAACTGGGTGTGGCCGCTGCAGATGTGAATTGGCGCCGCCCTCTTCCCACACCGTTTCCGGTGATACGTTTGCGTTGTAACGCGGTGACGTGTGCACCCCCAGCACACGCGACATCCAGCAGGGTAGAGGCTAGTTCCCGTCGATGCAGAGAACGGAAATGGAGTAGAGAACGGTCAACTGAGCATGCGCGAAATGCCTCTACCGTGCCTCCACACGCCCCGCGTAGCATCCAGGCGCTAGGATTCTAGGAAGACCCGCCCCTACTCTGCGTCTGATTAGCTAACTTTAACCCTAACCCCGCCCTAACCCTAACCTTAGCCCACCCAAACAACGGAGGCAACGAGTGCTTGCGCATGCTCAGTTGACCGTTCTCTGCGTCGATGGGAGCTGGCCTCTACCCACCCAGCAGCAGCGAGTGAGAGCAGTCGGCAACGTTCAAGTGCAGACACATGAAGGGCGGTTTATCCTCCACAAAGCTTCATGAACTCTATGAAGGGGGGGGCCAGTACGGCATCTTGTCTGAAATGACTCCAGTCTTGTCTTGTTGTTTTGGTCAACCATCTTTACTTCTCGTAGAAAGCAACAGCGGAGTCCAAATGCGGTCCGACGTGCTCCTGTGTGTTAATCAGACAGCTCGGACCACAGATCCACAGACGAGAGCCATGTAAGATAGCAGATTAAGGGAATACACAGCAAACTGGACCGAGCACGAGGCATGGGGCTTTTGTCTTGTTATCTGTGGGAGCGAGTCGACATTATCCCCATGGATAAGGTTTACCACGCACGGATTACTGCATGAGACAGCCTGCGCTCACCCCCGGGGGACACGAGGGAACCTTCCTCGATCCCTGTCTCCTTCCACTCTCTCTCTCTCCCTCCCCCCTCCTCCCCCTCTCTCTCTCTAAGTCTCTTCGGTCATCACTCCCATCATCACCACAACTGACTCTTCTGCGCACAGGACGGTGTCTGTCTCATTCTGACGACGGACATTATTCCATATTATCAGCGGGTGGTGATTCACGTGTGAAAGGACACGTGTAAACAACAATAACAACACAGTACGAGGGTGTTTCCTCTGTGAACACGCCTGGACAAATTGTGCACCATTAGCATCGCGCTACGCGCTGCAAAGTGGAAGCGTTTGAGAGTAGAGTTTGCCGCCGCCCGGAGCATTTCCCATGCGTACACGTCCGGTGTGGCTCGCGGGGCAGGGGGAGGTGGGCCCGAGATGTAAACGGCAATGATTAATCAAGGCAACGAGGTGGCACACGTAATGATGCCAAGGCGCCTTGCTACTGTAGAGCAGCGTGGTGTAACGAAGCCCTTTTGGAAAGGTTTAATGTCTAACTAAGGCTCCTCGTACTACTGCCCCTCTCCAGAGGTAGCGTGGAACATCGGGCGCTTTTCTGGGGCCAGCGGACTCTCGGGAGCCTCGAACACTAAGGTTCCAGACAATGGCGTCTGATAACAAACATGAGCTGCGCTTTGATTGAAATGAGGTCTGAACTTGCTCGGTAGGGGAAGTTACTCGCAGGAAAAGGAGACTGCTGTGTAGGACGTGCTGCTCTGAAATGATCTTTTAAGCTTACATAAAACATGAGTTCTTAGGGGGTAGTAGACTAGTCATAGCGTCATAGTATTAGCAAAGTATATGTATCATGTAGCGAGTTCAAGGGGGGGGGGCAGCCGGGAACCGACCAGCCAACTAAAGGGGCCGACCCCCCCGCCAACGGGCTACGGGTCTAGTCATCCGTTGTTGTTACACCACCCCTACTACCCTTACTACTACTACTACCCCTACTACCACTACTACTACCACTACTACCCCTACTACTACCACTACTACCCTTACTACTACTACTACCCCTACTACCACTACTACTACCACTACTACCCCTACTACTACTACTACCCCTACTACCACTACTACTACCACTACTACCCCTACTACTACTACTACCCCTACTACTACTACCACTACTACCCCTACTACTACTACTACTACTGCTATTATTATTACTACTACTACTACTACTACTACTACTACTACTACTACTACTACTACTGCTACTACTACTACTACTACTGCTACTACTGCTACTACTACTACTACTACTGCTACTACTACTACTACTACTACCACTACTACTACTACTACTGCTACTACTACTGCTACTACTGCTACTACTACTACTACTACCACTACTACTACTACTGCTATTATTACTAATACTACTACTACTACCCCTACTACTACTACTACTACTACCCCTAATACCACTACTACTACTACTACTACTACTACTACTACTACTACTACTACTAATACTACTGCTACTACAACTACTACTACTACTATTACTGCTACTACTGCTACTACTACTACTGATACTACTACTACTACTACTGCTACTACCACTACTACTACTGATTCTGCTACTACTGCTACAAGTAATACTACTACTGATACTACTACATTTGTAGGTGTGTGTGTGTGTGTGTGTGTGTGGTGTTTGCCCTCTAGCGGGGCGTCGCTGCGTGTCCTGCGTGTTCTCTGGGGCGGTTCCAGAGGTTTACCAAATAAACTGATTTGTGCGAGAAACCACGTGTTGTCTCCGTGTTTACAAGAGAAACCTGACGTTGGTGTCGGAAGTGGGACGGAGATACCGCGAGGCCATCGGAAGCGCTTGCGCCCAGAGGCGTGAGGGTGCTGGTATGCCGGGGGGGGTTGGGTTTGGGGGGGTGTAATGACCATGGAAGTGTAGACTCGCTAGCCCTCGGCTAACGGGTCGGGACTCTTTAGGTGACTGGTTAGGCAGCCGCCCGTGGTGCGGGGGACCCGGGTTCGCGTCCCGGCTGCCCCCTGAATTAGATACAGTGCGCGCGTGCGCGCGCGCGCGTGCGTGTATGGGGGGGTATGTTTAGATCTCCTCAAAGGCAGTGAACATAGAAGTGACAGGAAGAGAGATACAGAAAGGAGGCGAGTGAGTTCAAAAAAGAAGCAGGGGGAGCGAAAGAATAAAAAAAACGGGAAACTGAAGGTAATAAACCTGAACAACTGTTAGAGGAGAGGAGAGGAGAGGAGAGGAGAGGGGAGAGGAGGCGAGGAGAGGAGAGGAGGAGAGGAGAGGAGGGAGGGAGGAGAGAGGAGAGAGGAGGCGAGGAGAGGAGAGGAGAAGAGGAGAGGAGGCGAGGAGAGGAGGAGAGAGGAGGGGAGAGGAGGAGAGAGGAGGAGAGAGGGAGGAGAGAGGAGAGAGGAGGAGGAGAGAGGAGGAGAGAGGAGGGAGGAGGAGAGGAGAGGAGGAGAGAGGAGGGGAGGAGAGGAGAGGAGAGGAGAGAGGAGAGGAGAGGAGAGGAGAGGAGGCGAGGAGAGGAGAGGAGAGAGAGGACAGGAGGGGGGAGGAGAGGAGACGAGGAGACGAGCAGAGAGGAGACGAGGAGAGAGGAGAGAGGAGGGGAGAGGAGAGGAGAGGAGAGGAGAGGAGAGGAGAGGAGAGGAGAGGAGAGAGGAGGGGAGGGTCTCCGCCTCCACCTCCACGCGGTAAAACGGATCCTCTCGGTCCCGGCTGGGACCGCATGGCGCACCCTGTCGCAGGGCACGGCAGCGGGACACACATCGCAGTGACTCGGTCCGACGGCTCCACAATCCGCACCTCCCCGCAGGACCCGAACCCGCAGGCTGCGCGCTAAGGCGGGCTAGCACGTGCACGCCTTTCACGCGCAGCGCACGCTCGTATGTGGAGCCGCGGAGGAAATCCGGAGGGGGGGGGGTCGAAGCACCGCCGTGCGGGTCACAACGTCTCTGCTTCTTTACACGGATCAAACTCCACAGCGCTGTTGCCAAGGGCGCTGGCTGGTTGTTAGGGAGAAAGGGAACAGGAAACAACAAGTTGAACGTCTTTGCAGAGCCTGTAAGTAGTCGTGTTGGGCCAGCCCATAAACCGGATCCCTATGCTCACGGTATCCCTCGTGCAGTCCTCAAACAATGTAAAGAGCGCTAAACCGGATTTGCACCGCAGAAAGAAGTTTTATAATGGCCGCCGCCGCCGCCGCCGCCCTCATCCTCTGAAACTAGGCCCTCGCATCCAGCGGCGGAGGGACAAACCCGGGCTGCACAACACCTGCAGAGGACGCGGCACTGCGGCCTGGCCGCCGCTCGCAGCCGCCTTTGACAGAAATTGGGTGTTATTAGATTCATAACAACCAAATGACCCCCCCCTCCCTCCCCGCAGGAGCCGACCCTCCTCCACACACAGGCGCACACACGTGCACGCACATGCACACACAAGGCAAACTGCTTTGTCCGTTTGCAAATTGATAACGGAACCAGAGGCCCCTCGGGGTCCATTATTCAATATGAGAATCTCACAGTCTCAGATCAGATATGATGGACTGTAATCCTCTCTGCAGCGCACAGCCGCGTGCAATACTCGGCGCTATAGGCCATTACACGCCGAGCTGTGCTCGCGCAGCTGTGCTCCCAGTGAATGAATAAGTGAATGAATGCATGAATGCATGAATGCATGAATTAATGCATGAATGCATGAATGCATGAATTAATGCATAAATGCATGAATGCATGAATGAATGCATGAATCCATGAATGAATGGGCATATTAGTAGTTGGCCAATGCTGGCCACCCAAGTGTTAATACATGAACGTGTCACGGCGTGCTGGTGTGTAAGTAGGCTTGGCAGAATTTAATAAGGAGCGGGTGAGTAAGTGACCTCCTACTCCTCCCCCCCCCCACCAAACCCTTCTCTTTACGACACCCTGTGAGATACCCTCTACCCTCCATTTCCTTTGACGTGAAAAGATATACGGCAAAGTCAAGGAGGCCATGGTGAGGAGAATGATGATCCTACAGATTACTCTCAATCAAGATACTCCTGTTCCTGTAGCTAATAATACCTTCACTTCACTGCCTTTAGCTCTGTTTTCATTTTTTTTTTCCATTTAATTTCCTTCATGAGGCAAGACGTGCAAAAACACACACACACACACACACACACACACACACACACACACACACAGATATATATAAACAGAAGGCCGTTGTGCACGTGATGTGTTACAAACCGTGTGCATGGAGACAACGAAATGCTACACCAGGTGTCTCCTCAGTATCGGTGCTGCTATGTGTGTGCGTGTGTGTGTGTGTGTGTGTACATACACACAGGGTGTTGTGATGCGTCTAGTGCAGCAGTGTGTAGTTGGAGGGAAGGTGCATGTGTTCTTCCAACCCGCTTGTGTCCTTCCTGCCCTTAGCTTGCTGCCGCTGGCTAGCCTCTGTGGCGAATAGGGCAGCATGCTAGCGTGTAAGCCTTCCCTTGCCAGTACATAGCCTCTCCTTCACCTAGACTCCTGCCAGGCCTCCCCGTGGCCACACGTGGTAACTGGGGTCTTGCGGCCCCAGGCTAACTGGGCAGGGGATCTCGGAGCGGCAGTGGGCCCCAGAGATATGGTGTGCAGGCCCACCCTGGTGGACACGCCCTGGCACCTATCAACCACTGCCCCGCTGCCTTGTGGGTGAGTCTGGAAGACATAAGGCTAAGGGAGCTCACCCCAACAGAAAAGCAAGCTGTGGCGGCACGCTTCGAGGCGGTTTCCGAAAAACTGGATTTCCGGCAGCCCCCCGCAGTTGTGTGGAGGTGCCGGTCGTCTAGGGGTCCCCCTTGCCATCGGAACCATCTCCTCTACAATCAGGTCATGTGGCGTTGGGAGAAGCGCACCCCCCCCCCATGCCACTTTAAAACCATCTCTGCTGCGCAGGTATCTTCTGCTATCTGAGTCCTCAAAGGACCCACAGATAGAAGAAGATGGTCGTCATCGGGCACGATGGACAACCAGCAAGCAAGCAAGTGTGTGTGGGTGTGTGTGTGTGCAAGTCGGTATCGGTGCGGCTGTGTGTGCAGGTCGGTATCGGTGCTGCTGTGTTTGTGTGTGCAGGTCGGTATCGGTGCTGCTGTGTGTGTGTGCAGGTCGGTATCGGTCCTGATATGTGTGTGCAGGTCGGTATCGGTGCTGCTGTGTGTGTGTACAGGTCGGTATCGGTGCGGCTGTGTGTGCAGGTCAGTATCGGTGCTGCTGTGTTTGTGTGTGCAGGTCGGTATCGGTGCTGCTGTGTGTGTGCAGGTCGGTATCGGTCCTGCTGTGTGTGTGCAGGTCGGTATCGGTGCTGCTGTGTGTGTGCAGGTCGGTATCGGTGCTGCTGTGTGTGTGCAGGTCGGTATCGGTGCTGCTGTGTGTGTGCAGGTCGGTATCGGTCCTGCTGTGTGTGTGCAGGTCGGTATCGGTGCTGCTGTGTGTGTGCAGGTCGGTATCGGTGCTGCTGTGTGTGTGCAGGTCGGTATCGGTGTTGCTGTATGTGTGCAGGTCGGTATCGGTGCTGCTGTGTGTGTGCTGGTCGGTATCGGTGCTGCTGTGTATGTGCAACATCGTCGTGTCGTG
>JAJHIY020001648.1:0-50000 GCA_022114975.2 Lampris megalopsis
GAGCGGATGTTAGACAAATATGATTCACAAACTGTGACTCCGTTTACAGCGGGCATTAAGATGCCCCCCTGGTAGACTGGGGGGGGAGGAGGAGGGGGGTCAAGATGCCCCCTGGTAGACTGGGGGGGTGAGGAGGAGGAGGAGGAGGGGGGGGGTCAAGATGCCCCCTGGTAGACTGGGGGGGGGGGTCAAAGCAGGTTTCATTCACGCCGAGACTCACGAGGTGCACCGAGTGAGGATGGTTCCCCGGTTGCTTGCGGCTCAAGAGGATCGAGACGCTTTCATTTTCCGCTTACAACACACCCAAGCCTGCACTATCCTTAAAGTACACAAGTCCATGTTTTTGGTTTTTGGTTTTTTTTAGGATCCCTCCCCCCCCTCCTCCCCTTTTTTGTCTCCCCTATTGTACTCGGCCAATTACACCGATCTTCCGAGTCGTCCCGGTCGCTGCTCCGCCCCCTCTGCCGATCCGGGGAGGGCTGCGGACTACCACGTGCCTCCTCTGATACTAACAAGTCCTCCAACCCGTACGACCACATAGGTCGTTTGTCCTCTAATACGACCCACAGGAGCGTTTCCTACATTAGCGCCCCCTACCGGTGGCGGGAGATATGCCGTAGATACTTGTCACCTCTGTGCATTGTGGGTTTTTAAAACAACAGAACATGTGGTCAGTGTGTTGTTGTGTTGTTTCTCCGTCTAGTATAGTAAGTAAGATTGCTATTGGCAGTATGTTTACCTATGAATGACGTCATAAGAGCTAACTTAACGTTAGCCACAAGTTAGCAAGTCAGCTAGCGTGGACGTTATAACCTCTATGTGACATTAAACTTTGCTTATATTAATATTCCTTCTCACGAGAGTTTATGGAAGGAGATGCTTATTGTTACAGGGGAAGTGACGTGTTATAATGATGCAGGACCACGAGGAAGTAGCTTAAAACGTAACTGTAGGTCGTAATAAGCTGCTTATACAAACGACCTATGGGGTCGTTTTTTCATGGAGGACAATCTCTCCGATATATGTGGAGTCGCCAGCCTGGTGAAAGTCCTCACTGTCAGGTGAGAAGAAGCGGCTGGCGACTCCTCATGTATGGGAGGAGGCTTGTGGTAGTCTGCAGCCCTCCCCGGATCGGCAGAGTGGGCGGAGCAGCGACCGGGATGACTCGGAAGCGTGGTGTAATTGGCCAAGTACAATTGGGGAGAAAAATGGGGGAAACAATAATAATATTAATAATACTAATAATAATAATACTAAGCGACCACAGAGTTGATAGTGACAGAAAGGTGGCTTCCTTACCCTGCCAAAGCCAAACGGGAAGTCCATCCGCCATGTTTGTGAGAAGGGTCCATTGCCCTTTACATTGGTCTCGTGGATCGGCCTCCAAAGCTGTGACTGGACCTCTCACTTTCCGGACGGGTGCACCTCCTTGAAATGGCTCCTAATGAGAGGGGAACCAAACCCGCGCAAAAGAAGCGTACACATAGTGCACATTTACAATTTCTCATTAGCAAACGCTTTTAGCCAAAGTGGCTTACGAAGACAGGGAGCGATTAGCATTTGTGTGTGTGTGTGTGTGTGTGTGTGTGTGTGTGTGTTAACCCACAGGCGCCGTTCAGCCCTGAATGGTGATAAAATCATAGCCAACAGCCAGCGCGTGTCATTTCAAATGCAATTAAGTATAAACACACAATGTTGATGCAAGTTATGGAGGATTAGCTGCGTAATGCCACAACATGTCTGTGTCAGAGACACGCTTGGAGAAATTGGTCTACATCAAGTCCCGTATTCCCTGTCTCAAAGAGAAACCCGTTTCTTGTGAAGTAGCTCAGGCTGCGTTAATTCCGTTTACACGTCCCGTCAGCGGGAAGATGGCGGCGTGAACCCACGTTTGCAGCGGCCTCGCCCAGTACCCACTATGCAGTGTCTTTGTCCACGTCTAAGTTTGTGTCACCGTGTGCAGATTTGTATTTTGATCATCGATTATTTTTACGTTTAAATAGGCTGCAATTTAAATGTGCATGCACCTCACCCTTTTTCATAGGATGAGTCAGCAAAGGAGACTTATGACTCTATTTTGCTGTTGTATTTTTCTGTAAAATACTTATCTAAGTAAGAGACCAACACCTTGTAATTAGCACCAGTTTTATTTAGTTGTTCCACAAATTCCTCGTCCATATATCCAATGTGCGTGGGCCCTGTAATGGCCTGGCGGCCTGTCCAGGGTGTCTCCCCGCCTGACTGCTGGGATAGGCTCCAGGATCACCAAGACTCTGAGAGCAGGACAAGCGGTTTGGATAATGGATGGATGCATGGTTGGGAGAGCTGGCATTGCACCGGCTGACAGAGTTTGGTCTGCTGCATCCTGTGGGCCCAGGGACCACGACTCTGCTCGGAGCTGTGCCCGAGAGGAAACACCGAGGCGGTCTGGCCGTGGCCTCGCCTAGCGTCAACTGTGCAGTGTTTTTGTCTGCGTCTGCGTTTGTGCTGTCGTGTGGGAGAGGTGCGTCGAAGATAGCAAACAATCTTTGGCCCAAGTATGGCCCACATCTGCAGGTATCTTACGGCCTACATTTGGCCTTGAATGAAGGCGTTGACTCAGGGTGAGTGTAGCTGCCTCAACTCAGCCACAGGTCCACCTTATATGGCCCACATCTGGCTCACATAGTATGTGCTGTAACCCAAGTCAAGCCCGGTTCACTGCATTTGGGCCATGTCTGGCCCACACAACACTTGCTGTAACTCAAGTCAGGCCCGGCTTATGACATTTGGGCAACGTCTGGCCCACACAACAGTTGCCAGTGCCGTAACTGAGCCGTCAGTACCAAAAGCGCCCCAGATTAGGCCCAAATGTGTCTGTTATCTGGGGCTGGCTGGGAGAGCTGGCGTTGGATCGGCTGCGGGAGCCTGGTCTGCTGCGTCCTGTGGGCCCAGGGGCCACGGCCCTGCCTGGAGCTGCGCCTGAAGAGGAAACACCGAGGGCGGTCTGACAGGATGCGGAAGCGGGACAGGCTAAGCTAACAGCTAGCCCATGTAGACCGGCAGTTCTGACAGTCATCTTGGTTGGCGTTCGTTCTCCTGGACAGTGGAATATCTGGACTGTGTTGCACTAAATGGACCGTGTTGTCAACTGTTTGTGTTTTTTCGCTTTGTTCTCTGTTTTTGTGTGTTTTTGGTGGTGTCGTTTTTGGAAATTTTGGATGTGTGCTTTTATTTTTTGTGTTGCACTGCTGTGGGCTGGGTGAAACGAAATTCCGTTTCTTTTGTGTACGCAAGTACATGGAACGAAATGGCAATAAACTGTCCCTGTTTCTTGATATGGCTAAATGGGTTTCAAGTGCATGTAGACGTCTGAATTACCTTTACCCCCGTTAATGCAAACTCTTGAAAACTGCCATGGCTCTCAGCTGCAACAGTATGGCTGCATGTCTTCAGACCCACCAGATTTTCCTCTGTTTATGTTTGTCATCCTGGGGAACATCAAACGAAACGATTATATCCTCTCCGCTTCCACTGAAGATGAGGGAGATTTAAATCAGCTGGGCAAGCCGTTCAACAAAAGCAGGTTTAACGTGAGCGTAGTTTGCCGCAGAGACACATATGTCTGAACGTAAACAGTAAAATTCCTAGAGCTAATCAGCTGTTGTTAGATTAAATTTACTCTTTCATAGTCATTTAACCTAGTGAAAGTGTAAAACGACCCCTAGTGTTGGTGAAAATAACTGTAGTTGAATTGCAAGGTATTGGTTCAACTCCGAGCAGGTGTAAAGGAGCAGTTCAAGCCCCGCCCACAAAAGGATTTCCCCCTTTTTCATCGCCGCCATCTTGTGAGCTGTCGAAGGTAAGACTTAGTTCAAATGTTAACTTTCTAAATTACTATGAATAAATTTATATTAATAATTTATATTTGGTTGTTTGGTCAATATAATTACCGGTGTAATTTATTTATGCAAAAATAACCAACTAACCAAGCTAGCAAACAAACTAGTTTGCCGTTATCGTGCTTGGATGGAGTAAGCCACATGAAGATTAGCTAGCTAGCTAGCTTGCCAGCAAAGCTAATGGAAAATATTTCCTCTGTTTCAACTTGGTGGAAATGTCACGGTAAAGGTGTCATACTTGTCACATGTCATGTTAGATTGTTACATGTTTTGGCTGGCTGTCAGGCATCGTTACATAATAACGATGTGATGGCCAACTTAAACTGTGGCGAAGTAACCCGCAAATAATCAGCTAACTGTCCCGTCGTTGTCGTCCAGTTTCCCAGTTTTTTAGCCAACCTGCTGTGTTGAATGTGATTTTCATCATTTGATAACGTCGGCGCGAAGTCTGCTCTAATGTGAGGTTAATGAGTTTTAACACCGATGAAGAGTTGGATTAAGATGAACTCTTAAGAGCCAAATAATAAACACTATGGGTGCTGTTTGCCTCCTAGTGCAGCATTTTATTAACACTATGCGGTGTGGTGCAGTGTTAAATGTTGACTCTTCCCGGAGTTGAATTTACTCTGGAATTTCAACACTATGTGAAGAGTAATGTTAACGCCGGTGGTGTGGGACCATATGTTATCCGAGCCGGCGTTAAAAATAACTCTTCAAGTGTTGATTTAACACTACAAGTTTTACTGTGTAGTTTGCCGCTCCACAGCGTATGCTATGTGCAAGGCTGGATGTTAACGTTGTTCGGCGTTGTAAGAGGAGGGTCGTTTTCAGACAGTAACAGGCTCTCCGATTTAGAGAAGGCATTCTTGTGTGCAGTGCAAACACACTACTCTTTGTTTAATGGACCCGCTGCATTAGATGTGCATAATGATCACCTATAAAAGCACCGCAGAGTCATGCCTGAATCGGTAACTGATGTTCCTGTTATCATCAGTGTTTTTTGTTTTCTGTTAATCGAAAACTACGTGCAGTCTGGCATGCAGGCCAGGCATCCAGCGAGTCTGCAGCCTCGGTAACATGCATGCAAGCCAAGCAAAAGCCTGGAGTCCATGTAACCCCCGAGTGTGTCCTTTTTGTTCCGGAAACACACACACACACACACACACAGTGACAGTGTCACACACCTAGTCGCACAAATATCTGCTGTCGTGTGCAAAGTCACATAAAAACACACAACACAAACATGCTCACACATACATGTGTTCTTAATTCTGCAGTCTGTGTTCTTTGCCCCCAGCATCCCTCAGCTGTCCAAACTGTCAATTCCATTCACATCGGAAGCTCGGAGATTAAAAAAACGAAAAACAGAAAAACAAAAGCCCGGGTTCTGCTCGCATGATCCCCTCTACACAGAGGTGTCTGTGCTCACTGGAAGAAGGACACTGGCTCTTTGGTGTCTGCAGGATCAACAGAAGTGGCGTGTCTTTCTGCTGGTGAGTCTCACCATCAGCCCCCCCCCTTTTCACTTTTCTCCCCAATTGTATCTGGCCAATTAGCCCCACTCTTCCGAGCCGTCCCGGTCGCTGCTCCACCCCCTCAGCCGATCCGGGGAGGGCTGCAGACTACCACATGCCTCCTCCCATACAGGGGGAGTCGCCAGCCGCTTCTTTTCACCTGACAGTGAGGAGTTTCACCAGGGGGCAAGGCACGTGGGAGGATCACGCTATTCCCCCCAGTCCCCCTCCCCCCCGAACAGGCGCCCCAACCAACCAGAGGAGACGCTAGTGCAGCGACCACGACACACACCCACATCCAGCTTCCCACCCACAGACACGGCCAATTTTGACTGTAGGGACGCCCGACCAAGCCGGAGGCAACGCGGGGATTCGAACCGGAGATCCCCGTGTTGGTAGGCAACGGAACAGACCCGCAATCAGCCCTTGAAGATGGAAAACAGGACTTTGATACGATTCGCAAAAGAGATATAGAGGATACACTTCTGCTATTTTGTCAGAAAATGGACACTTTGTACAAACATGCACGCGCACACACACGGATAACGAATAGCACAGAACGAACCAAACTAATTGTAATTGGTTTCACTTGTAACGTACTTTGCTATGCATTGACATACATGCGTGCAACGTGTATTCGTGTTATTGTTTGCCCATTCCCAACATATTTATTGAAAGAAAATATAACTGGGCCCTGCCGTGCAAGTCCCACAAAAACTATATTTACACAGCTTTCAGACATCTAAAATTCCAACTGGCGGACGACTTGACATGCAAAACAGCATAATCTGGGATGAGCATCAATGCTCAGACCACAATAGCTCCAGTATTCCCCCCTCGGCAGAAGACTGGAGCTGGTCTGTCAGGTGTCTGGGGGGAATCATGTGGCCCCAAACCTCCAAACATGAAACAAGCGTCAGACCGGAGACCACAAGGGAACTTTTGCAAGAGATGGATGATGTAAGTGCGTGTTTGTAAGGGCAACATTATCGGAAGGGAAGAGAGAGGGAGGGAGGGAGGGGGGATAGAGAGAGTAAGAGAGAGACAGACAGAGGGGGGGGGGGTGAGAGAGTGAGGAAAGAGAAAGGGGGAGAGCGAGGAAAAATAGAGCAAGAGAGACAGAGACAGAGAGACAGAAAGACAGACAGAGAGAAAGGGAGAGAGTGAGAGCAAGCGAGAGGGGGGGGCGAGGAGAGATAGAGCAAGCGAGAGCGAGAGACAGAAAGACAGAGACGGGAGAAAGAGGGCGAGAGAGCGACATAGAGAGTGAGAGAGAGACAGATAGAGACAGATAGAGAGCGAGAGAGAGACAGATAGAGACAGATAGAGTGAGAGAGAGACAGATAGAGACAGATAGAGAGTGAGAGAGAGAGACAGATAGAGACAGATAGAGAGTGAGAGAGAGACAGATAGAGAGTGAGAGAGAGACAGATAGAGAGTGAGAGAGAGACAGATAGAGACAGATAGAGAGTGAGAGAGAGACAGATAGAGAGTGAGAGAGAGACAGATAGAGAGTGAGAGAGAGACAGATAGAGACAGATAGAGAGTGAGAGAGAGACAGATAGAGACAGATAGAGAGTGAGAGAGAGACAGATAGAGAGTGAGAGAGAGACAGATAGAGAGTGAGAGAGAGACAGATAGAGACAGATAGAGAGTGAGAGAGAGACAGATAGAGAGTGAGAGAGAGACAGATAGAGAGTGAGAGAGAGACAGAGAGAGAGAGAGAGAGAGACAGATAGAGAGTGAGAGAGAGACAGAGAGAGAGACAGATAGAGAGTGAGAGAGAGACAGATAGAGACAGATAGAGAGTGAGAGAGAGACAGATAGAGAGTGAGAGAGAGACAGAGAGAGAGTGAGAGAGAGACAGATAGAGAGTGAGAGAGAGACAGAGAGAGAGAGAGAGATTTATTATCTATTCTCAACTATCATTGAAGTCTTTCTGCTGCAGTGCTAAATGGAAGGAAGGGGGCATCGCTGCAGGACAGTAAGAAAGAAAAAAGACTTCCACTGATCCAGAATCAGTTCACATATTTCATGGCATTCTGAATTCCTTCTGCACAGCGCAGCGTCCAGCTACCGCCTCCGTCTGTCACGCCAAAGTCACCTTCCACTTTTTTTTTCCGGTTTCTGCCCGTCATCCTCCGAACCCTACGATGGCGTGATATTGAACATGCACCGAGAGTGTTGTGTGCAAATTCCCTCCCTGGCTAAATGTTAAGAGCAGCCGCACTCGAACCCTCCCTGTCCGGCCTGTGGCCATAGGCCTGCTGGGGAGGTTATACATGAATGATTTGACGAGACATTGACAGCACACTGACAATCAAACCACCAATGAAAAATAACAGGCAATGGGAACAGACGCCGAGATTTTATTTTTGCACCCTCACGTTCATGTATTGTCAAGGTCGTGTGTACAAATGGGAAGAATTCTACAAAAGACGCCGCGTGCCAGCATCCGTTAGATGGACCTGCTCTCAGACTCGGTGATGAGGAGTCTTTAGTTGCATCAGGAGAGTAACTAATACTGTCCGCTTCCTGTGGGGGAAGATGGCGGCGCGAATTCACATCTGCGGCGGCCTCTCCCAGTACCGTCCATGCAGTGTCTTTGTCCACGTCTGTGTCTTGAGTTTTGTCTTCCTTTGCTGGCTGGGAGAGCTGGCGCTGGATCGGCTGGGAGGGCGGGGCAGGCTAAGCTAACTGCTAGCCCATGCAGACCGGCAGTTCCGATAACACCGAGGGCGGTCTGGCGGCGGGTGAGGAGTGCGGGGAGGTGTGTCGAGGGTGTCTGGCCGGGAGAGCTGGTGCTGGATCGGCTGGGAGGGCGGGGCGGGCTAAGCTAACTGCTAGCCCATGCAGACCGGCGGCTCCAACAGTCATCCTGGCTGGCGTTGTTCCTTTGGACAGTGATTTTTTGTTTGGTTTGGATATGTGTGTTAGTTTGGATACGTGTGTTAGTTTGGATATGTGTGTTAGTTTGGGTATGTGTGTTAGTTTGGATACGTGTGTTAGTTTGGATACGTGTGTTAGTTTGGGTATGTGTGTTAGTTTGGGTATGTGTGTTAGTTTGGATATGTGTGTTAGTTTGGATATGTGTGTTAGTTTGGGTATGTGTGTTAGTTTGGATATGTGTGTTAGTTTGGGTATGTGTGTTACTTTGGGTATGTGTGTTAGTTTGGATATGTGTGTTAGTTTGGGTATGTGTGTTAGTTTGGATATGTGTGTTAGTTTGGGTATGTGTGTTAGTTTGGGTATGTGTGTTAGTTTGGATATGTGTGTTAGTTTGGGTATGTGTGTTACTTTGGGTATGTGTGTTAGTTTGAATATGTGTGTTA
This sequence comes from Lampris megalopsis, assembly GCA_022114975.2. Classification (NCBI taxonomy): domain Eukaryota; kingdom Metazoa; phylum Chordata; class Actinopteri; order Lampriformes; family Lampridae; genus Lampris; species Lampris megalopsis. The sequence goes on from JAJHIY020001648.1 coordinate 8,728, forward strand.
GTTTGAATACGTGTGTTAGTTTGGATACGTGTGTTAGTTTGGATACGTGTGTTACTTTGGGTATGTGTGTTAGTTTGGATATGTGTGTTAGTTTGGATATGTGTGTTAGTTTGGATACGTGTGTTAGTTTGGATATGTGTGTTAGTTTGGGTGTGTTAGTTTGGGTATGTGTGTTAGTTTGGGTATGTGTGTTAGTTTGGGTATGTGTGTTAGTTTGGATATGTGTGTTAGTTTGGGTATGTGTGTTAGTTTGGATATGTGTGTTAGTTTGGGTATGTGTGTTAGTTTGGATATGTGTGTTAGTTTGGGTATGTGTGTTAGTTTGGATACGTGTGTTAGTATGGATACGTGTGTTAGTTTGGGTATGTGTGTTAGATTGGGTATGTGTATTCTTGTAGTTTTTGGATGTGTTTTTGTCTTTGTGTTACGCTGCTGGGGGCCGGGGGGAAACGGCACTTCGTTTCATTTCCTGTACACAAGTGCATGAAGTGAAATGACAAAGTATTCCTGACTCCTGACTGTGTAACACATATTATAACACTATAAGTTATATTATAAAAACACACACAGCTGCACAACATGACAATTATTCGGCCAATAAAACCGACTCTACGTTTAGAGGAACAATTTAGAGAATTCAGATGCAAAAAATATTACATTGCACAGACCGAGGCATTCCTCATTCGTCACAAACATTCCTTTTTTTCCCGTATTTTTTTTTCCGTAACAGAAAAAAAAAAACTGTCACTGCACTTGTCACTTTGTTGCACGTCAAGACCGGGGAAATGTATTCAGGCCTTTGGCGAAGTGTGACCTTTCGGGGGGGAGGCCTCGGCGCAGCTTCCCTAATTAACCCGTCCTCCTCATGCATACGGACATTGGCGTCCGCACACCACCACCACCACCACCACCGCCGTGCTTCCTGCATCAGACAGACACACGCAGATCAACAGATTAATTTAATCTGCATAAATGCAAATGGTCTGTTGTGGACGTTGCGTGGCGGCGCGTCGCGCCAGACGGGGTGCCGACGCTCGAGAGAGAGGCGCCTCAGAAGTAGACCGAGAGGAACGTAACGCGTGAAAGAAAATATGGAGTTATGGATAAAATGTGACTCTATATCCGTCTGTATAGCCAGCTATGTGATTCCCACTCGTATCTGAGAAACAGGCCCACTCCGGCACGAGGCCTAGTTTGGTTCAATGACCATTCTGCGGTGACTCAGTCAGGTCTGCACACGGGCCCACGGGCTCGCTAATTACTTTGAGACAATGAACACTTGGGGTTAAAAAACAAACGAGAGTTCTTCATCATCGTCAACCTCATTAGGGCGGAAATTTGCATTCATTAATAATGCAAATGAAGCTCCGCCATTGCACGGGTGGGGGGGGGGTGGAAGCGCGTGCGGGGCGGCCGCCGCCAACGTGACAGAAAATCCGCCGCGAGACGCCTTCGGGTCGTCCCGACACGTCAGGCAAACCAAACAGACCCAAACACATGTTTACTCTCATGGGCGCCCTGGCGCGGCGGCCAGCGTGCCGAGCGAATGGAATCGAAGCGAACGGGAATGTTTTCCATGACTGAGTGAATCTGTCAAACACGCTTTCGCTGTTTTTGTTCACTAAAACCGGCCGGATGTAAATGAATTGGTCCCCGCCAAAACAACCAAACTACTACGACAACCAAGCAAGAAACCACGTCTATTTCCGCACCAGGTGATTTAGCTGCACTACGACCTTTGACCCGGGGCAGAAATAGTTCATCGGTGCTGGGGTATTATGTAAAACAGGGCAGTAGTGAATGGCCTGTGGGACAGACATAATTAATTGTATTCAGCGAGTGGTGAAAATGTCAGTGGCCGGATTACAGCTCGCCGGGTTATTCTCACAGATCCGCAGCACGCCGGCCGGCCCGTTAAAGGCCATACGGGACAGTTCGGGATGAAGGCGCGGTCGAAGCGAATCGGGCGAGAGAAGGGAAACGGGAAGATGGAACTTGATAAAATGACAACACGGCGCCCGTGGGGCAGCGAGACGCGCCGAGTCCGAAACCGACGAAAATAAGTGGAAAAAGACGAGAATACAGGCTTATGTCACGTGCTGGGAGAGCCGGCCATGTTAAAACACATCCACTTCTGCCGACAGCCGGCCGGCGGTGCTGTTAACCATAAACCATATGTCTTGTAACTAACAAAAGCCTTGTTATTACTGATTTACACTAATAATAATGATGATGATAATAATAATTATTATTATTATCCATCCATCCATTATTCGAACCGCTTATCCTGCTCTCAGGGTCGCGGGGATGCTGGAGCCTATCCCAGTAGTCATTGGGTGGCAGGCGGGAAGACACCCTGGACAGGCCGCCAGGCCATCACACAGGGCCGAGACACACACACACACACACCTAGGGACAATGTAGTACGGCCGAGTCACCTGACCTACATGTCTTTGGACTGTGGGAGGAAACCGGAGCCCCCGGAGGAAACCCACCCAGACACGGGGAGAACATGCAAACTCCACACAGAGGACGACCCGGGACGCCCCCCAAGGTTGGACCACCCCGGGGCTCGAACCCAGGACCTTCTTGCTGTGAGGAGACCGCGCTAACCACTGCGCCACCCAATAATAATAATAATAATGATGATGATAGTGATAATGATAATAATGTCGCAGTTTGCAGGTCTTGTGGGTAACCTGAAACGCTCCCTCTTTATAGCTCTGTTAAGACCCCGTGGCTCCAAACGTGTGCGCAGATCTCCATTTGGCTTCCGCACGATGACTAGTGAGCTCAGCCGGTCTGTTGGTCCGTCTATTTTCTTTATGACGTTCAGCTTCTCCAGCTCATTTCTGCCTCAGTGCAAATGGAGCCTTCCTGCGTGCACCACAGGAGTCACCGTGTCATCCACGCTTGCTTCGTGTTCTCCAGGCAAGCGTCCAAGTCCTTCAAACACATCCTTCTGCGCTTGCATGAGTGAATCATGACCGGTGTTCGTGTGAGGATTCACCGTCAACCCTCTTCTCACCGGGTCACTCGCTCTCAGTCCTGGGACCGGCCGGACATCCTTCTCTACAATGAGCACCTTTACCTGCCGTCCCTTGTGTTGTCACCGCACGACCCCCTAGTACTGGAACACTCTCTCCGGTACAGCCAGCCACCTCAGTTTCCCCTGGGTATGATTTACTCCTAACTGTGAGGCTTCTGTAATCATCTACAGACAGACAGGAGGTGTGCCTGTGCACCAGTAGGGGTGAGGTGGTTTGTGGTGTTTGCCTCCATTCTGCAGAAGAAACACAAAACATATTTAGCCATAAACAAAAACATGATTGATAATAGTTCCAAATAGGAAAGAGTGAGCATGAACAAGAGCTGTACCTGACTGGTGAACCGGGACACTGGAGACTGGTGAACCGGGACACTGGAGACTGGTGAACCGGGACACTGGAGACTGGTGAACCGGGACACTGGAGACTGGTGAACCGGGACACTGGAGACTGGTGAAACGAGACACTGGAGACTGGTGAACCAGGACACTGGAGACTGGTGAACCGGGAGACTGGTGAACCGGGACACTGGAGACTGGTGAACCGGGACACTGGAGACTGGTGAACCGGGACACTGGAGACTGGTGAACCTGGAGACTGGTGAACCGGGACACTGGAGACTGGTGAACCTGGAGACTGGTGAACCGGGACACTGGAGACTGGTGAACCGGGACACTGGAGACTGGTGAACCGGGACACTGGAGACTGGTGAACCGGGACACTGGAGACTGGTGAACCGGGACACTGGAGACACCCCACACAGCAGCAGCAGCATCATCCGCCTCTGCAAGAAATACAGAATTTCCAGTTACCAGAACCCGTAAACATCAACCAGAACAGTGTCCCTGCCTTGTCAGACCCGAGGCTCTCACATGGCCTGGAGGTAGAGGACACACGCAGACGGACAGTCCACAGTGCTTTACCGCTCACGCTAATAACAACTTTGTTAAATTCTTTTGCCCTGTGATGGTCTGGTGGCCTGTCCAGGGTGTCTCCCCGCCTGCCGCCCAATGGCTGCTGGGATAGGCTCCAGCATCCCCATGACCCTGAGAGCAGGAGAAGCGGTTTGGATAATGGAGGGATGGAGGGATGGACTACTACTACTACTACCACTACTACTACTACTACTACTAATGATGATGATGACGATGATGATGATGATAGTAAAAATAACCTCATCAACCTCACAAGCATTAAATGGATGCTGCTGAAACTTGTTCTTCCCTTTTCACTGACCAGAAGAGAGAAAAACTGAGGGAGGGGGGGTGTTCATAATAAAAACTGAGGGGGGGTCATAATAGGGGAGGGGGTGCATAATGGGGGGGGGCATAAGGTAACAGTGATTCCTAAAAGTCTCAGACGAGAGAGAGTCCCTCAGTCACGTTCAGAGGGCCACAGAGAAGAATGCATTTAACGAGCCTCTCCACCCACTGTTAAAGTGATGCTTAAACAAACACACCTTGTTTACACACACACACACACGCACACACACACACACACACACACCTCTCATTTCAGGCCAGCTCAGTGGGAAAAGGTGGGACTGCACTTTGGATGGTTTGTGTATGTTGTGTGGGTGTGTATGTTGTGTGTCTGTTGTGTGTGTTGTGTGTGTATGTTGTGTGTATGTCGTGTGTTGTGTGTGTGTTTTGTGTGCATGTGTTGCGTGTGTGTTGCGTGTGTGTGTTTTGTGTGTATGTTGTGTATGTGTTGCGTGTGTGTGTGTTTTGTGTGTATGTTGTGTATGTGTTGCATGTGTGTGTTGTGTGTATGTGTTGCGTGTGTGTTTTGTGTGTATGTTGTGTATGTGTTGCGTGTGTGTGTGTTTTGTGTGTATGTTGTGTATGTGTTGCATGTGTGTGTTGTGTGTATGTGTTGCGTGTGTGTTGTGTGTGTGTATGTTGTATATGTGTTGTGTGTGTGTGTTGCGTGTGTGTTGTGTGTGTGTGTTGTGTGTATGTGTTGCGTGTGTGTTGCGTGTGTGTTGTGTGTGTATGTTGTGTATGTGTTGCGTGTGTGTGTTGTGTGCGTATGTTGTGCGTGTGTGCGTTACCTCTCTGGGCTTGTCCTTGCGTGAATACATGAGGTCAGTATAAACTTTACAGAAGAGAGAAAGGCAGCATGCTGGGGATGAATGGGGGGGTGGGGGTGGGGGGGGGTTTGACCCCTGATGAAAAGGTATTTGGGGGCTACACGCGCCCTGTGATTACCCCTCCCAGAATACAGACGGGGATAATGGGAGGCGGGGCGGTGCCTGTTCTGTGTACAAAACAGGGGGGATCTGGCTGACGACGTGGACCCCCGCTGGGGTCTCTTCAGTCTGACTGAAATGTTTTAGTAACGCCACCCCGACTCCGTCAGCCGCTCCCATGCAGCCCCGCGTCCCGCATTGCTCGAACGCCATCACGGCTCCGAGGGTGTGTGTGTGTGTGTGTTCGTGTGTGTGTCTGTGTGCGCCTTAACATCTGGAAGCGGAGTGGTGATTAGTTGTGGATGTTGTTACAGGAGGAGTCACATGTAGGGGATTCAGTCTCTTTTATGTGAATCTAAAGTCACAGCTGGGGGGTGGGGTGGGGTGAGGGTGGGGGTGGGGGGGCTGACACGTTGGGGTGAAGTCTGGGCGGAGACACGCCGGTCCCATTCCTTTTCCTTGTTATTCTGACCATAGTTAAAAGAGATCAGCATCCGATTAGCCCCCCTCTCCCGAGCCGTCCCGGTCTCTGGCTCCGCCCCCTCTGCCGATCCGGGGAGGGCTGCAGACCACCACGTGCCTCCTCCCATACACGTGGAGTCGCCGGCTGCTTCGTTTCACCTGACGGTGAGGAGTTTCACCAGGGGGGACGTAGCGCGTGAGAGGATCACGCTACCCCCCTCCCCACCCCGAACAGGCACCCCGACCGACCAGAGCATGCGCTAGTGCAGCGACCAGGCCACATACCCACATCCGGCTTCCCACCCACAGACACTGCCAACTGTGTCTGTAGGGACGCCAGACAGTAACACGGGGATTCGAACCAGAGATCCCCATGTTGGTAGGCAACGGAGTAGACTGCTAGGCTACCCGGACGCCCAGATTAGCGTGGATTTGCCATATTAGTTTTCACATAAAGGCCGAACAGGAATTTGAACACATGCAGAACACGAAGACAGACAGACAGACAGACAGACAGACAGACAGACAGACAGACAGATAAGACAGACAGACAGACAGACAGATAAGACAGATATATAGATAGATACATAGATACATAGATGATAGATAGATAAATAGACCCAGACAGCAAAATTACTGTGGCCCGGACCCGTCCCACACCCGACACTTCCATCCGGTCCACATACCACGTGGAATGATGCCACTTGGGCGGTCCGCTCCTGTTTGCCAGATCTGGGCCAGAACCAAGCCATAGCAACGCCGCATGTGCCACGTATTTGCCAAAGGTGGCCCATATTTGTGTTGTGATATTTGGGCCATATTCACCATTTACCACACGGGCCACTTCAGGGTCACATCCAGATCACATGTTGCCCAGAGCACCGCATCTTTGCCAAAAAAGGCCCACATGTGATTTGGCATATTTGGGCCATATTTGTTATTATACATGAGGGCCACTTCAGGCTCACATCCATTTTGTCAGGGCCAGAAGAAGACCGTCAGTGCCACATCACTGCCTGAAGTGGCCCACATCCGGATGCTGTCTGGGGGGATGGATGGATGGATGGATGGATGGATGGATGGATGGATGGATGGATGGATGGATGGATGGATGGATGGATAGACAGACAGACAGACAGACAGACAGATAGATAGATAGATAGATAGATAGATAGATAGATAGATAGATAGATAGATAGATAGATAGATAGATAGATAGATAGATAGACAGATAGACAGACAGACAGACAGATAGACAGATAGATAGATAGATAGATAGATAGATAGATAGATAGATAGATAGATAGATAGATAGATAGATAGACAGACAGATAGATAGACAGACAGACAGACAGACAGACAGATAGACAGATAGATAGATAGATAGATAGATAGATAGATAGATAGATAGATAGATAGATAGATAGATAGATAGATAGATGGGATAGATAGGTTGGTTGTGTTTGGTGTTCTCTGCACATCAAATGAACGGACTGTCCTGAACAGAAGTATTTAAAATGATAAATGCTGGAACTAATATTCATTTGACAGGACATCATAACACACTTTGCTCCCTCTCTGGTTTAATAGATGCACAAATGAACACGTCTTCATCCATTATACGCGTCGTCCGATCCATTGGGACGCGAGTATACATTGTTCGTGTTGACTTTCCTTCCTCTGGTTAAATGCGTGGAAAAAAACCACCAGAGAAGCCCACTGACTTCACACAACGTGACACAACAACCCACGTTTGGCTCTTGAACCGTGGCTGCAAAACGGCAACTTGGGCTAAACACGGTTTTTTTTGCGCAATTAGTTTGGTTCAGGGAGCCGGTTGAGTGTCTCCGGCGAGGCCGGCGTCACGTTAACAAGCGCCAAGTAACTTAATTCAAGTTGTTTGACCCCCCCCCACCCCCCGTTTATCGACGGAGGCGGCATTAAGGAGCGTGAACAACCCCTCTGCACCCGACAAGGCCTCTCTGTGCATGACGTTAAGCGAGGCGGACGTGCCCGGGAGTCTCCTCTTCCTCCCGCGCGGCGCTCGCGGAGGCCGAGGGGCGGCGTGGAGTCTCCGCTCTCCGGGCCCGGCGGCCCGTGGAGAGCCAGGCTTCAGGGCATGTGTGTGCGTCTGCTTTCCGCGTGTGTATTCAGAGGATGCCGGGGTGGGGGTGGGCTGGGGGGGGGGTGGGTGTTAGCAGACTATAAAATGGATAGCGCAAGTCAAGCAATTTGATTGGTTATTAGCCGTGCTATGATACAGTGGCGGCCGGCCAGTACAGGGCGCCGGGGCGCCGCCCCCTTCCAACAGCGAGAGATGAAAATCTACTCAAACATGTTCAATATAATTTAGTTCTATAATGCAAATAATTATGAAGTAAAAGTGTTTTCAGTGTGTGAGCGCCTGACAGCAGCCATTAAATACTGGTTCAAATGGTGTTTGGTTGGTTCCTGTCTGAATACATATACTTCCTGGGTGAATACATATACTTCCTGTCTGAATACATATACTTCCTGGGTGAATACATCTACTTCCTGGGTGAGGGGCGCCGGCCAAACGACACCTCATGTAAGCCCTCAAACTTGTGGCGAGCAGGTGACCTGAGGCTGCTGTCTGATTGGCTTCTTCAGATTTTCCAGGGGGCGCTGTTCTGTACCGCCCCAGACACTCCCACTTTTATTGGCAGTGAATCGGTATTGTTTTAATGTTTTTTGATCTAATATGATTGGACAATTCTCGTGGCTGTCAATCGTGTTCACACCCACCACCACGCCTCGTCTTGACTGTCAATCATCCACCGTCTACGAACCCTGATAAAATCTATAGGCCACATTGGCCTTCTTAGTAACTCTGTGGACACTAAAGCAGCTGTCAGGTGTGCTGCACCAAGGTAAATTGCGCCCCCCCCCAAACATTTTTAGCACCAGCCGCCACTGCTATGATTACCGCATAGAGGGTATGCATGTGACGTCACAGATGCGGAAGTCACAGCGGAAACGCGCTGTGAGTGGCAGAAGGAAAGAGCGAGTGACAGCTTGTGCGAAAATGGGAAAGCTGTTGTGCGATAGACTGCACTAATAACACGAAATCGGAGTTATCTTTTTACAGACTGCCGATCGTCATGTTGCGGTTTGTTTTGCCGCCCTCTGCGACTGAGGGGGCGTGTTCCAGTGGGACAGTGACGTCAATGCATACCCTCTCTACAACGGCGATGACGTCAGTCCACACTGACGCGGATATTTTGCAAAACGAACACTTTCCTCTACGTTTTGGCTTCTCATCCACACACAAACGGCGTTAGGTCACTAAAATCGATTTTTCTTTAAAATAATAATAATAAATAATAATAAAATTGATGACGTACACTTGTTTCTCACTCTTTTTGTTGTGACTTAAAAAAACAAACACAACATGTTTATACAATAAAGTAAAATCAGTCATAAATGTAATAAACCCTTGCCACAGTCTTTTACTGTAGCAACAAAGCCAAAATAAATAAGGTACACCTTCAGGATGTCCCAGAAAGGTGAACCAGTTCATGTGGACACAACGTTTATTGACAGATATGTTGCATCACTCATCTAAGTGACCTCGTCAGTCTCAACTGACTGCAGGTGTCCCCACCCTTATAAACAATACAGCTGCATAACGATCCAAACCAACAACCAGTTTCATATGCAAATTTCCATGACCATTAACTAGTTACAATGGCCATGTGTACTATTCACAGAGGATTTGGAGATAGTTGCAATCAGCATTGTAAGATGGTGACAGATGTACTCTTAGCCCCGCCCCCCCTCTCTCGGTTCAGGGATGGTTGTTCCCTCTTCACATAGATGGCTTCCTGGACTCCCCGTTCAAACAAGCGTTCCTCCCTATCAAGGATGTGCACATCCTCATCCTTGAGAGTGGCCACTGGCCTGTAGATGGTGCAGACTGTGGAGTTCTGGCCTGACGTGTTAGCTCTTCTGTGTTGTGTCATCCTCTTGGCCAGCATCTGTTTAGTTTCCCCAATGTACAAGTCACGGCAATCCTCCTGGCACTTAACAGTGTACACTATATTGCTCTGCTTGTGCCGGGGGACCCGATCCTTGGGGTGGATCAACTTCTGGTGCAGCGTGTTTCGGGGCTTGAATGCAACTGAGACGCGGTGTTTGTAAAATACACGTCTCAACCTTTTTCCACCACTGTTGAATCACCACTGGTTTACGCTTAGACAGTTGCAGTCCTTCTCTTTTAGATCGGTTGGTGCACTGTTTGGGTGTCTTCCTGGCTTTGACAAACGCCCAGTTAGGGTAACCACACTTACCCAGGGCCTGTTTAATGTGGAATTTCTCCCCTTCCCCGGCCGCTGTGTCGGTGGGCACGTTGTCAGCTCGGTGGTACAGCGTCCTGATGACTCCTAGTTTGTGCTCCAGTGGATGAGAGTCAAACTTTAAGTACTGATCAGTATGTGTTGGTTTCGGGTAAACATCAACAATCTAATGTCTCCCACTACCAACTGCAATTTCAGTTTAAGAAGGCTGACCTGCCATTTTTCACATCCCCCCTACATCTGTCGCCATTTCACAATGCTGTGACTGCAACTATTTCCCAATCCTCTATGAACAGTACACATGGCCATTGAAACTCTAGATAATGGCCAAACCCATTTGCATATGAAACCACTCGTTTGTTTCAGTCGTTATGCAACTGTATTGTTTATAAGGGTGGGGAGACCTGCAGCCAGTTGAGACTGAATCATAATCAGTGTTGTATTCAGTAAATTGTGTAAACACAACATCCATTGCACGTTTTCCATCTTGGGAGAGAGATCCCTCCTCTGTTGCGCTCCCTGAGGTTTCTTCCTGTTTTTTCCTCCCTGTTAAAGGGTTGTTTTCTTAGGGAGTTGTTCCTTATCCGATGCGAGGGTCTAAGGACAGGATGTTGTGTTGCTGTAAAGCCCCTTGAGGCAAATTTGTAATTTGTGATAACTGACTTGACTCAAGAGGTAACTTAGATGAGTGATGAAACGTTTCTCTCAATCAAAGTTGTGTCCAGATGAACTGATTCGACTTTCTGTGATTTCCTTACCTGGATTATTGAGCATGCTTATAGATACTGTTTTTGTTTTTAAAGCGGCACTAAACACTTAAACGTGTTTTCTTTAAGCTGTGAACTGAATTATATGACTCTACGGTGATGAAACACATCAATGGTGGTGTTAATGTTGACATTTCTTACCAAATGTGTAAAAATGGGCATTGCGTAGGTTGAAAATGGCGCAACCTGCCTCAGCCCTGAACCTCACGGTAACAGTAGGGTAGAGGCTAGTTCCCATCGATGCAGAGAACGGTCAACTGAGCATGCGCAAGTGCTCGTTGCCTCCGTTGTTTGGGTAGGTTAGGGTTAGGGTTAGGGCGGGGTTAGGGTTAAAGTTAGCTAATCAGACGCAGAGTAGGGGCGGGTCTTCCTAGAATCCTAGCGCCCGGATGCTACGCGGGGCGTGGGGAGGCGTGGTAGAGGCATGTCGCGCATGCTCAGTTGACCGTTCTCTACTCCATTTCCGTTCTCGGCATCGATGGGAACTAGCCTCCGTATAGTTTCTGGTTCCGGGGACCCATTTTGAGTGTGACACTACAAGAGTAAGCTGGCTAGAGCTGACGACGGAGAAAAGCAAAACAGAGTTCGAAGACGTGTTTCACTGGGCGTGGCTGTTTGGAGGGCGAATATCGCATGGCAACAGACAACAAGCGCGCCACCAGTGAAACCGCCAAAACGCAAGAGTGTCAGTTGCCATGACGGCGCCTCTTAAAGAGGAAGTCAAGGATCTGAAGAGGGACCGTCACACCGGTAGAGCGGAACAACAAACTAGGAACAATAATATTGTTACACTTACGAGGCCAATGCCTACCGGTTGGGACTGAGCTACGTTATGAAATTAAATTTAAAAAGAAAATAATGTTACCGCCCTCTGATCAGGCTTGGGCGACCCACCTCTCCCTCTTCCGTCTGCGGTGCAGCCGCATGGGGGCGACTTCGCGGGGCGGTGTGCGACCTCATGCCGGAAGGCGGGCCGGTGGACCATGGCGGTGTGAGGCGGCAACTCTGGACTATAGGCCGAGACCTTCTCGTTGATCTCCCCAGCTACTCCTGCCCTCATACATCCACCCCACCTCCACCCACCCCATCAGGCCCTCCAGCCGGTTGCCCACTTTTTAAGATATTTCAAAATTACGCCGTGGGTGCAGTGACGTTCAGGCCCGGGGGAGAAGATACACTGTAAGTCACCACCGCCGAAGGAAAATAAGCTCACTACGCATGCTCAGAATGTTCTTCTCTGGTGTTCGGTGTATCGTTGATGTAGACTTTAGCACCATCTACTGGCCCGGCATGGTTGTTTGCGCGATCGTAGTCATTTTTGTGTTCTCGTGTGTACACATATATATATATATTTTGTAAAATGAAGTTCGTGTGGACAGAATATCATTTTTTAAACGGAGGGGAAAACTATCCATTTAGGATATGTACAGCAAAGGCCTAATTCCTTTACACAATTCAGTAAACACCACATTTTAGGGGGGGAAAGTTTTTCAGTGGTTGCACAATAAATGGCAACATGCAAATTCATATAAATAGCCAAATGACGAAATCAATCCAAAAATTATTAAAAATAAAAGATAAATAGAATTAGGTAGTAACAACCACTTTTGCACTTACCCAGATAGCATCCGGATGTGGGCCACTTCAGGCAATAATGTGGCACTGATGGTCTTCTGGCCCTGACAAAATGGATGTGAACCGGAAGTGGCCCACATGTATAACAGCAAATATGGCCCAAATATGACAAATCACATGTGGGCCTTCTTTGGCAAAGATGCGGTGCTCTGGGCAACATGTGATCTGGGTGTGACCCTGAAGTGGCCCGTGTGGTAAATGGTGAATATGGCCCAAATACCACAACACAAATATGGGCCACCTTTGGCAAATATGTGGCACACGCGACATTGTTATGGCTTGGTTCTGGCCCAGATCTGGCCAACAGGAGCGGACCGCCCAAGTGCCATCATTCCACGCGGTATGTGGGCCGGATGAAGTGTCGGGTGTGGGACGGGTCCGGGCCACAGCAATTTGGCTGCCTGGGTTGGGCAGGCAGCCAGGAGGGCCTATTTCTTTGTAAGAACAATGCTTCATGAGCGTATTAGTGAAAATGGTCTTTCAGTTCGCCATACTTGGTAGTATGTACACAAACATATGTGCATCTTGTATGTGTATGTGCTCGCACACCTGACACTGGAATGTGCGACGTTTTGTGTTTATGTCTGCTTGTGTGTGTGTGTGTGTGTGTGTGTGTGTGTATCTTGTATGGCTGTGTGTGCCATGCAATAGCTTGCAATGTTGATGTGTGTGTTTATGGGTGTTTTGTATTGGATGCAGGTGTGTGCAAACGCGTATATATCCTCTGTGTGTTTACTTGATGATGTATTGGTGGTGGGGTGGGGTTGCTATGGGACCGTGTGTGTGCACAGACACACATCTTTGCGTGCCTATGTTCATTTATGTGGGTGTGTGCTTACACACTAGAATGCAGGAGATCGTTGTATTGCATGTGTGTGTGTGTGTGTGTGTGTGTGTGTGTGATTAGATGCACGTGCACGCAAATGCATGTATAGGCATATGTGTGTGTGTGTGTGTGTGTCTATTGGGAGATATTGTGGTTGGGGAGTTGGTTGTGTTAGGGGATTACATGTGTGCGCACACACATCTGTGTCTGTGTGTACATGTGTTTATCTGCATATACATGTGTACCCACCCACCCAATACAGGATCCTGCAATGTTCTTTGTATCTTTGTGTGTATGTGTGCGCGCGCGTGGGTGTGTTTGTGTGTGTGTGGGGTGGGGTGGGTGTGGGTCCTCATACCACCTCTGCTGGCACTCATCAGTTCGTGACTTGTGAAAAGCGCCAAAGTGAGGATTGTAAGTGAGCAGGACACTCGTCACAGGTCCGCCCATGAGACTCCGTGACACCTGTCATCACAGCTTATTGTGAGGACCTGCTACACGCCACCTCCAGCCTCGCCTCTCCGCTCCACTCCTCCACCACTGGTGAAAGGGGTGAGAGGGTGGTTGGGGGGGGGGGGTGATGTGGGAGAGAAGTGAGTGGGGGTGGGTTTGCAGAAGGCATGGAATCGCAGATCCCCTCTTTTCCCTCTCTCTCTCTCTCTCTCTCTCTCTGCACTGGGAGCGAGGTTGGAGGGCACAATGATGTGGGATGGGAGGGTGGAGAGGGGTGGAAATCTGCCCCGTGTGCGTATGTCCTTCAGACCAACGTGCCTCTCTGGCCCCCGTGGCTACAGCGAGCCAGCCAGCCTGACTGTACACGCAAGACAAACTTGTGTGCGTGTTTGTACGTCTCTGCGTCTGCATGCGTCTGAGTGTGCACCCACGCACGCACGCGCGCGTGTGTACACGTGTATATGTGCGCGTGGACGCACGCATCTGCGTGTGCACCCGTGTGTGTGTGTGTGTGTGTGTGTGTGTGGGCGGGGGTGTGTGCGTGCATGCATTTGAGTGTGCACCAGTGTGCGCATGCGTGTATGTGTGCGTGTGTGTGTGCGGGCGTGTGTCCGTGCATGCATCTGAGTGTGCAGCCGTGTGCGCGTATGTGTGTCAGTGTGTGTCCGTGTGTGTGTGCACGCAGCAGAGTGTGCTGTGCACGCGCGTGCGCGTATACGTGTGTGCGTGTGCGCGCGTGCGTGTATTCGCGTCAACCCTTGAAACCCCATCTCGGAGTTGTTAGACCGAACATGCCCCGTCAGAGTATCTCTAATGTATGGCCGACGCCGTCAGTGGGCCGGTGAATGCAGCGTCTCCGCGTCACCGTTCGGAGCAGAGATGTTTTTTATTGGCAGCGGTTTTACTGCCGTTGTTGTTTATTTGCCTTGAAATGTTTATGCTTTCCTCTCGCTTTATTGCTCCATACTTTCCTGCGTATTAGCCGAACAGGGCCAACGCTAGACGCCGTGCGCTGCACTGTGCGCGCGCGCGCGCGCGAGAGAGAGCGAGAGGGAGAGAGAGAGAGCGAAAGAGGGAGAGAGAGGGAGAGAGCGAGAGAGCGAGAGCGAAAAAGGGCTTGTTTGGTTCAGAAACTATTTAACAACTTCCCCTGGAAATTGAAAGAGGAAATAGTTTTGGGCTGGATTGCAGTAGGGGGGGAATGAAGCCCATATGACGACCAGATGAAGAAGGCGGGCAGCCAAGCAGGACAGCAGGAGAAATGGAGGGGGGGGGGAGAGCGAGAGAGAGCGAGAGAGAGAGAGAGAGAGAGAGAGAGACAGTGAGAGGAAGGAACCACAGGATGTCGGGAGAGAAAGAGAGGGAAAGAGCGTTTGCTATCTGAAAGAAAATTCGGAGCAAGACTACCCTAGAGAGGTGGAGAGACAGAGAGAGACAGGGAGAGACGGAGAGAGAGGGGGGGAGAGAGAGAGAGAGGTGGGGTGGGGGGGGCTGCTGGGTGTTTATGAGGTCATTTACCAAACTTGTGTTTTCAACATTTCCTCCCCACTTTAACTTTTTGGCTTTGTTCTCGCTTAATTACTACCATACACACGGGAGAGTTTACCAGCGTGGGTCTGTGCGCGCTAGTGTGTGTGCCTATAGGTGTGTATTTATGCGCGTGCGTGTGCGCGCGCGCCTCAACATTGTTATGACATGAGCTGAATGCCAACATCCGCACCCCCCCCCCCACGATCCTACACGTTTCGGTTTTCTAATCTCCCGGGCACCTTTACGTACACAACTCGATGTGAAGACTCCCCCCCGTCAGTAGGCAGCGTCTCCTACACAACGCAACCTCATAATCCAACACGAAATGTTTCCCCAACGGACGTGGTCGAGTCCCTCTGTGTGATATACGACACTGTTTATTGATCCCCGTGGGGGCATTGGCTCTTTTATTAGCTCCCCTCCGAAGGGAGGTTGGGGCCAGGGGTCAAGCTGCAGAGTGGCTCCCCTCCGATAGGGATTTACTGTCCCGGTTAAGGACACTAGCGGGATGGATGTGTACCAGCGGTGCCCCCCATATGTCCAATATTTATGTCCGAAAACGACCGACTTTTTTATGTACGCAACAAACAACGACGATGCTCATTGGTTAAGCCGTGAAGGGGGCGGTCTTTCTCCGCTCGTCAAAAGGGTTCCTGTTCCTGTCCCTGTTCCTGTCCCTGTTCCTGTTCCTGTTCCTGTGCCTGTTCCTGTTCCTGTCCCTGTCCCTGTCCCTGTTCCTGTGCCTGTTCCTGTGCCTGTTCCTGTCCCTGTCCCTGTTCCTGTCCCTGTTCCTGTTCCTGTTCCTGTCCCTGTTCCTGTTCCTGTGCCTGTGCCTGTGCCTGTGCCTGTGCCTGTGCCTGTGCCTGTTCCTGTCCCTGTCCCTGTCCCTGTCCCTGTTCCTGTTCCTGTCCCTGTTCCTGTGCCTGTTCCTGTTCCTGTCCCTGTTCCTGTTCCTGTGCCTGTGCATGTGCCTGTTCCTGTTCCTGTGCCTGTTCCTGTTCCTGTTCCTGTCCCTGTTCCTGTTCCTGTGCCTGTTCCTGTCCCTGTCCCTGTTCCTGTCCCTGTTCCTGTTCCTGTCCCTGTTCCTGTCCCTGTTCCTGTTCCCGTTCCCGTGCCTGTTCCTGTTCCTGTTCCTGTTCCTGTCCCTCTTCCCGTTCCTGTTCCTGCCCTGCCATGATTGGTAGTGGGTGCCATTTCCCGATCCGTTGCGGAAACCCGATGTATTCAACGCACGCGCGAAAATGCGTCTACTTCCTGTCACCGCTATCGTCTCACAACGTTGTTGAAAAGCGTCCTCTCTCCGCCTTGAAATCATGGATTCGGCAAGCGGGGGAAAAGTTCGTCCGCAGCTGTGCGCGTGTCGTTGACATGTATCCATGGTAAACCTCGCAGGCATCGCGAAAAATATGCCATTGTCAATAGCGCGCGCCAACAAACAGGAAACTGGTATGACCGCTGCAGTAGAAACCGGAAGTCAGTGGACTACAGTTACGCACAGAGCTGTGTATTGAAGTGTCAGAGGTCTCAATTTATTATGTGCACAGTCCAGCGCTTGACAAATGTATAAAAGAATTAAACAACATCGCTTTAAGCCAAATTAAGTGACTAATCTAAAACCGGAAGTACCTGCCGATTTAGTATCGATTTTTTTTTACCAAGCGATCTCTTTCTCAGACTGTGGTCACATGTTTTAAGTGTATTTCTTTTACTGTATATGAGGAGGAATTGTTTTCTTGCCTTGCAAACGCTGCATTCAGAAATATTTACCCGCGGGACAACATGACGGCCAGACTTCCTTTTTATCCGTCTATCGCTTCCTGATGGAGGGATGAAAATAGCTGCAACTTGACTGACATCTCAGCTGAGTCACCGTCAGTAGTGTCGAAAGAATTATTCATTGTGTTTAATACAATTAGTCGGTCTATCAAAGCATGCACAGTAATTGTGGGATTCCCACCTCTGCAGACGAACACGTGTCCCACTGCGCAATGTCCCGGCCCGTCAGTGTTGCAAAATCTGGCATGTGACGGTGTGTTTGCATAGACTTATGGCTTTGGTTTCATGTCCAGGTTAAAGGTTGTTGCCATGGAAGAATGAGGTCATTGTGTTAGAAGACAAAGGCCTGTTTCAGACAGAGAAGAGAATTGGGACGCAGAGGACCAGAGGGAATATGATGATGATGATGATGACGACGACGATGATGATGATGAAGAACTAATTTTGCCACGGGGTTATGATGGAGAAGGTCCAGGCTGTTAGTGCAGGAGGGGGTGAACAGGCTATGCCGGCGTTCTGTCTGTTTTCCTTTTTGTTTGTAGTCTCGTTCTTTTGCCAGTCTCCCTTTTCTTTCTTTTCTTTGCATTTTTGTTCTTTAACCCAACTGTCTTTATCCATCTTATCTCTTATCATCTTATCTCAGAGTGCGAATTATACAGTGACAACCGGGGGGGGGGGCAACTTTTTCCCCAGGGCGTAAAGGGAACCAAGTACAGCGCAGGCACGTGCTTCCTCAGTGAACTGAAGGCCTACAGTCCTTACAGCATCTTGCTTGTCTAACGTAAAGTCAGCCGTCTGTAGATGATGACGATGAATCAAATCCATTACACCAGCTCACGGGGCACATACCACACAACAACTTATGTAGTCAGGGGTCACCAACAAAGTATTCCAGAGCAGAACTGCCAGCAAGTCAGACCTCCCCCCCCCCCCGCACACACGCACACAACAGCAGACCATCATTTCCACTGAAACACAGCCTCACACAATGCTGTACCAGAGCCGAAGACACTATCAACATGCCAGAGAGGTAGGCTGACGTGTTGCTACCATACAGCATCTGGGCATGTGCCTGACTAACATTAACGGCATGGTGGCCCAGTGGTTAGCACCGTTGCCTCGCAGCAAGAAGGTCCCCGGTTCGAACCCCCGGCCGCCCCAGGTCCTTTCTGTGTGGCGTTTGCATGATTACCCCATGTGTGTGTTTCCTCCCTCTGTCAAAAAGACATGCATGTTAGGGTTGATACTCATGTCTGTACCCCTGAGCAAGGCAGTGGAAAGAAGAACTGGAGTTGGTCCTCAGGCGCTGCAGCTGCCCACTGCTCCTGTACAATAGCATGGGTTAAATGCAGGGGACAAAGTCGTTGTGGGGATACAGTGACAGAATAAAGTGTCTTTCTTTCTTTGTCTATCTAAAACCTCAAAGAAAAACACAGCCTACAATTATTTTTTTCAGACAGAGCTTCCATATTTTCAAATAACAGCTCGTTGTAAGTTGACCGTCTCATAGCCGGCGTTGTCTTCACAGCGATTGCTCCCTGGCCCCCCTGCTTAACTCTCGGATCAACACATGACTAATGCACGTGTTTTGACATTCAGTGATATTTGCATATTCATTTGTGACATTAAGAATTCCTCCTTGCTGCCTCAGGTGTTCCTGAGTGCTGGCGAAACACTATCGAAAACACAAATCTCCACGTCGGAGCTAAGCGAACTTGACTGGCTAGTCTAGTTGATAGCATATCTTAACTTCTCCCTTCTTCTTTTTTTTCTCCTCCTTTTCCCAGCCGTCTCTTGAAAGATGAGAACGGAGTCACGGCGCGAAGGCACACGGAGGATGTCTGGCTCTGACTCACTCTGGCAGCGGTTTATATCAGACTGGGGGAAAAAAGCTGCACAGATGCTGTCATGCAATGGGGAGTCTAATACAAACCCTGTGCACCGCAACGAGGTCAACCCCTGTGTGCAGGTAGGACGAGGTTTTGACTCGAGCCGTTATGACTATGACTCGAGTCTGACTCGAGGCGTGAAATCGATGACCTCAGACTCAACTTGGCTGGAAAAGAGATGTAGAATTTACTTGGATTTGAATAGCTGAGGCTGTTGAATTACAGGAGAGTTGGGACCAGATGACTTGAATTTTCCTAATCCCAGTTTTGCCCTAAAGAAAAAAAGTTAAAATAATTAACATTATGGGTTCTTTTTTTCCCTGACGTGATCAACTACAGCAATATGTTGCGGTCAGTCAGAGGAAAGAGCTTGCTTTGTGAGAGCCATGTTTACATAGATCATAACCCGACAGGTCAATGAGATTTATATACCTGAAACTATAGTAAAAATGATCTCACAAAAAAAAAGTTTTTGAACATTCTCATTCATAAAAGGGGAAATGCAACTTTGTTGGTTATTTTGGGATATTAAAATCAAGTTAAATTTGAGTAAAAATGCCCGAAGACGTGCTTGGGACTCGAAAATTAAAGTTTGACTTGACCTCATCAGTGTAACTTGTGACTTGGCTTGAGACTAAACCATCTTTCTTGGGACTCGACTTGGACTTGAATACTTGAGTCTTACGTGTCACTTGCAAAACGACAATTTGGTGCCTCCTCTGCAGGTAAGACATCAAAGGGGAGAGGAGAGGAAAAAGGGAAGAGTCGAAAGTGAGAAAGGGAAAAGAAAAATGGACTGGAGAGGAGCGCAGAGGATAGAGAAGGAGAGGCAAAGAGGAGAAAATAAACAGAGGAGAGGAAAGAACAAGGCAAAGGGAGGAAAGAGAGGAAAGGAAAAGAAAAAAGAATAGAGAAAAGGAAAATTCAAAATAAGATCTCTTTTTTGGCCAGCCTATTTCTCCTAGACATAGCTGAGCTCAATTTAACATCAGTGTAAGATTCTGACCATTTTCTACTTCTTAAATTCAGCTCCTGAGAAATAGCCTTCCTCTTGTCTCAGCCCTATCCTAATTTAAGATCTTAAAATAATCTGTATATTAATGATGAATCAGAACTTGTGTATTTTTGCTATGTCTGAGAGAGAGAGAGAGAGAGAGACAGATCCCAGCCATCAACACATATGCCCTACCAGTCACCAGATACCCAGCTGGAATAATAAGCTGGCCAAAAGAGGAGGTAAAGGCCACAGGACAAGGAAACTCCTCACTATGCACGGAGGGTTCCACCCAAAGTCCAGCAGCCTGAAACTGTACAATAAGCGAAAAGATGGGGGACGAAGGTTAGTGGGTGTCAGAGCCACTAGCCAGGATGAAACAAGGAACATCCACGAGTACATCGGAAAAAAGCCCCCCCCCCCACCCCCAGGACGAATTGCTAAGTGAGTACCTCAGGCAGCAGAAGACAGAGAGAGACAGAGAGTGGGGAGGAAGAAGAAGAAGAGGAGGTACCATGAAAGACTAAGCCCCTCCATGGGATGTACCATCCACAGATGGAAGATGTGGCTGATATCGAGAAATCCTACCAGTGGCTAGAAAAGGCTGGACTGAAGGACAGCACAGAGGTCCTAATCGTTAGCAGCTCAAGAACAGGCACTCAGCAACAGATCGGTTGAGGCAGTGGTCTACCAAACCAGACAAGACCCAAGATGCAGGCTGTTCAAAGACGCCCCTGAGACAGTCCAGCACTTAATAGCAGGATCTAAAATGCTAGCTGGGAAGCATACACTGAAAGGCATAACCAAGGGGCTGGGATAGTATACAGGAATATCTGTTCTGAATACAGACTGGAAGTCCTCAAGTCCAAATTGGAGACACTGCCGAAGGTGGCTGAGCATGGCAGAGCTAAGATCCTGTGGGACTTCACCTTCCAGACTGACAAGCAGGTGCTGGCTAACCAACCAGACATAGTCGTGGTTGACAAGGAACAGAAGACAGCAGTAGTGATTGATGTAGCAATCCTGAGTGACAGCAACATCAGGAAGAAAGAGCATGAGAAGCTAGAGAAATACCAAGGGCTGAGGGAAGAACTAGATCGGACGTTGAAGGTGAGATCCACAGTAGTCCCATTGGTAATAGGAGCACTAGGGGCTGTGACCCCCAAACTGGGAGAGTGGCTCCAGCAGATTTCAGGAACATCTGAGGTCTTTGTCCAGAAGAGTGAGGTCCTAGGAACAGCTAAGATACTACGTAGAACCTTCAAACTCTCAGGCCTCTGGTAGAGGACCCGTGCTTGAGGGAGACACACACCACCCGAAAAGGGTGAGAGGAGTTTATTGATATATATATATTTACCCTGTTATTCCTAGGGTAGACATTGAGGCAAATTTGTAATTTGTGATATTGGGCTATACAAATAAAATTGAATTGATTTGATTTGATATAGTTAAACAGAACACAGAACACATACAGTGAAATGTAATGTCATTTATTATCACTACTTTAGTGACTGAGACAGAACAAGAAGCAAAGGGTTATAAATTGTGACGAAGTGCCTCTGACTTCCACAGGACAAGGATAGAAGAGCTCATTGTATGTGTTCAAGAAAGCTGAGGACCAAATCAGAGTTGCCACTGTCGACCGAAAGTGTTTATGTAGTGACGGTGAGGTGCACTTTGGCAGCCAACACTAATCAATTGTAGTTGTTGCTAGCCAGTAGCCTAGAGCCAATATTGGTAATGTAAATAGACGAGTTAGCCTGCTAACCTGCTAGCTAACGGCTAAAGTTAATGATGTACATACAAACCCCAATTCCAGTGAAGTTGGGATGTTGTGTAAAATGTGAATAAAAACAGAATACAATGATTTGCAAATCCTTTTCGACCTATATTCAATTGAATACACTACAAAGACAAGATATTTAATATTCAAACTGATAAACTTTATTGTTTTTTGTAAATATTCACTTATTTTGAATTTGATACCTGCAACACGTTCCAAAGAAGCTGGGACAGGGGCAACAAAAGACTGGGAAAGTTGAGGAATGCTCAAAAAACACCTGTTTGGAACATTCCACAGGTGAACAGGTTAATTGGAAACAGGGGAGTGTCATGATTGGGTATAAAAGGAGCCTCCCCGAAAGGCTCAGTCGTTCACAAGCAAGGATGGGGTGAGGTTCACCACTTTGTGAACAACTGCGTGAGCAAATAGTCCAACAGTTTAAGAACAACGTTTCTCAGCATACAATTGCAAGGAATTTAAGGATTTCATCATCTACAGTCCACAATATCATCAAAAGATTCAGAGAATCCAGAGAAATCTCTGCATGTAAGCGGCAAGGCCGAAAACCAACACTGAATGCCCGTGACCTTCGACCCCTCAGGCAGCACTGCATTAAAAACCAACATCATTCTGTAAAGGATATTACCACGTGGGCTCAGGAGCACTTGGGAAAACCATCATCAGTTAACACAGTTGGTCGCTACATCTACAAGTGCAAGTTAAAACTCTACCATGCAAAGCGAAAGCCATGTATCAAAAACTCCCAGAAACGCCGCCGGTTTCTCTGGGCCTGAGCTCATCTGAGATGGACTGACGCAAAGTGGAAAAGTGTGCTGACGAGTCCACATTTCAAATTGTTTTTGGAAATCATGGACGTCGTGTCCTCCGGGCTAAAGAGGAAAAGGACCATCCAGATTGTTATCAGCACAGAGTTCAAAAGCCAGCATCTGTGATGGTATGGGATGGGTGTTAGTGCCCATGGCATCATGGGTAACTTGCATATCTGTGAAGGCACCATTAATGCTGAAAGGTCCATACAGGTTTTGGAGCAACATATGCTGCCACCCAAGCGACGTCTTTTTCAGGGACGTCCCTGCTTATTTCAGCAAGACAATGCCAAGCCACATTCTGCACGTGTTACAACAGCGGGGCTTCGTAGTAAAAGAGTGCGGGTACTAGACTGGCCTGCCTGCAGTCCAGACCTGTCTCCCATTGAAAATGTGTGGCGCATTATGAAGCGCAACATACAACAACGGAGACCCCGAACTGTTGAGCAACTGAAGTCGTACATCAAGCAAGAATGGGAAAGAATTCAAACTACAAAGCTTCAACAATTAGTGTCCTCAGTTCCCAAACGCTTATTGAGTGTTCTTAAAAGGAAAGGTGATGTAACACAGTGGTAAACATGCCCCTGTCCCGGCTTCTTTGGAACGTGTTGCAGGCATCAAATTCAAAATGAGTGAATATTTGCAAAAAAACAATAAAGTTTATCAGTTTGAACGTTAAATATCTTGTCTTTGTAGTGTATTCAATTGAATATAGGTTGAAAAAGATTTGCAAATCATTGTATTCTGTTTTTATTTACGTTTTACACAACGTCACAGCTTCATTGGAATTGGGGTTTGTGTATTATACAAATGTTAGTGATGTTCACTCATGAACAGAATCTTGGCTCTTTTGCAGAGTTTTAACCATATTGTAGACATCTGGGTTCTATATACAGGTGAGTGATGGATGTGGTTGTTTTAAAGTGGCCATATCATGCTCATTCTAGGTCAATGTTTTTATTCTGGAGTGCCACCAGGATAGCTTTGCATGATTCACAGTTTGAAAAAATCCTCATTTATCTTATAATGGCCCTTTTTGCAGCCCCTCAGTTCATCCTCTGTGTAAAACAAGCTGCTGTAGCTTGTTTTATTGTTTTAGCTGTATCTCCAAGGACCCCCTTCTAAAAGTGCACTGCTTTCTTCTGATTGGCCGAATTCCGGAAGCCTGCCAAAGGGAAGCGGGGAAACAGAGCTCAGTGGGGAGACAGAGTTCAATACAACACCTGTGTAGGAGGTTCCGTAAGCAAACCGTAAACCTACTAAGTAACATCATTTCTCATTCTTGATTGGAAATGGAAACTTCTCAAATCCATCCGTACATGCTTGAGCCCGAAGTCAGTCCAGAATATGAGTGGACAGCATGAACATCTGCAGTAACAAAGATTAAAGCAGGACGTCTCTGTAAATATTACGCTCATTACCTGCATTCAATCACGAGCCGTATATAATAATATTTCTAGATTCTAGATTCTAGACCCTGACAATCGGTGTATATGTAGGAAATGCATAGAAATGCTAACTGAAGTGGAAAACGTATGCTGTCTGGAAATAACAAAGGATACACAGCTGGTAAAATGGTATTCTGCTGTCGCCAAACAACCTGCTTCGCCGGTTATTTGTATGCTGGAGTATATTAAATGCCTATAATACTACTCAAGTTTACTGTTTTGCAGGAATGTGTACATCCATTTACCAAGAAGACCGTAGTTTGACAGGCCACAAGCTTGGAATATCTTTGCTTGAGCATAACTGCTTTTGGTATTATAACAATTATAGTTGATTGCTTATTACCTGAAAAAAAATCGTGTTTGGGGTGCTGACATCTAACTTTGGCGGTTGTGAAAATAACACCACGATTTTGATTGGATATAGTTGAAATAAAGGCATGTAATCTGACTGCTTGGTGCATGGCTATATTGTTCTCAGCAAATCACTACTGGCTCCCTAAATAACTTTAGCTTCATTGTATACGCCCATTTTCTGCACTGAACTTGTATTCACAGGCCATTTGGTCCAATTCAATACAAGACAAACATTTTAGTGAAATAATTTTACTTAGAGCTTGCGCTTCTGACTCATTAAGAAGGCCCTTTCCAGATGGAGCAGGCCCTTTAAGAGGTCTTTTAGCACTAGCCTAGCCGAAAATCCAGCGTGAATAAACACATTGGCATATGGCTGCTGTTGGCCTGAAAAAAGAAACTGTATCAATTGTTGTCTGGTGATTTCTCCATCAGGAAAACGAACCAATCTAAAATCCAGCATTGAACTGTGCCTGGTTCAGGAAGCAGTCCTCAGTAAACTGAAGGGGACATAAAAGGTTGGAGTTGTACTGCTGAAAAATAATAAAAATGAATTTTAATCACTGATTCTTCATTTCGTCTTCCTTTGGAAGTCCATACAAAGGGAACTTGCCGGTGTACCAACGAAAACGGCGTCTTCGTAACATTGCGAGATGTGCTAACCATTCTCTTCCCAGTGTTGCACCAAAAATCTGTGACCTATATGTACTCTACTGAACTTTGTTTGGGGGCGGGTCAAACTAGCCACTATGCGGGCATTTTATGAAAATGTGTTACAGAGTGACACAGATAAGTAACGGAAGAAAACACTGGAATACAAACGATTCAGGCAGTGTTTTCTGTCGGAGAGAACAACTTCCTTTGGCATGGACTTGGAGCTTTGTAACTGCAGATGTTTTACATGCACCTCCCAGCTATATAACATGCCAATTGGAGTGTATTTGAAGCTGTAACTTGCAATCTGGATGAACTAACTGACACTGTGACATCTTACATCAGCTTTTGTGAAGACATGTGAGTGCCTACCAAAACCTTCTAAACATACAATAACAATAACAAGCCATGGTTCACAGCCAAACTAAGACAACTTCGGCAGGCCAAGCAGGATGCCTGCAGCAGTGGGGATAGAGCCCTGTACAAGCAAGCCATAAATTCACTGACAAAGGAGATCAGATTGGCTAGAAGAAGCTACACTAAAAAGCTGAAAAGCGGGTTTTCCGCCAACGACCCTGTGACAGTGTGGAAGGGCCTGCAAGACATCACAAACTACAGAAGATCATTCCCTCATGTGGAGGCAAACAAAGACCTGGCTGATGACCTGAATGTCTTCTATTGCAGGTTTGAGAAAGACAAATTCACACCCCTCACCCACTCCAGCCCAACAACAACAGCCCCAATCATGCCTCTGGCAACCCCCCTACCCCCCCCATACACTCAAGATACATGTAGAGGATGACAGCTGGCTTTTCCAAAGACAGAAGACCAGGAAAGCACCAGATCCAGATGTTTCCCCATCCTTTCTTAAAGCCTGTGCTGACCGACTGGTTCCAATCTTCATGCAGATCTTCAACAGATCCCTGGAGCTGTGGGAAGTCCCCCCCCCCCCCGCTTCAAATGCACCACCGTCATCCTGGTCCCCAAAAAAACCCCTCCATCACAGGATCAAATGACTACGAGCCTGTTGCTCTGACATCTGTGGTAACGAAGCCTTTCGAATGACTGGTGTTGGCCCACCTGAAGAATGTCACAGGACACCTGCTGAACCCCCTGCAGTTCTCCTACCAGGCAAACGGGTCATTGGATTATGTAGTCAACATGGGACTGCACTAGATCCTGTGGCACCTTGAATGCCCAGCGACATATGCAAGAATCCAGTTTGTGGACTTCAGCTTGGCGTTCAACATGATCATTCCAGAAATTCTTTCCTCCAAATTCTCCCAGCTCAGTGTATCCCCCGCCATCTGTCAGTGGATCACCAGCATCCTGACAGGCAGGAAATAGTAGGTGAGGCTGGGGGATGTCACTTCTGGTGTACGGGCAGTCAGCACTGGTGCTCCCCAGGGAAGAGTCCTCTCCCCACTGGTCTTCCCCCTCTACACCAATGACTGCACCTCCAAGGACCCAGCTGTTAAACTACTGAAGTTTGCAGATGAAACTACAGTCATCAGACTCATCCAGCATGGCGACGAGTCTGTATATCGGCGGGAAGTTGAGCAGCTGGCCCTCTGGTGTAGTCAGAACAATTTGGAGCTGATCATGAATATTTAACAGCATGGTGTAGGAACACACACTTATTATGTAAATATGACACTTTGTAAATAGCCCTCTCTGGTCAAGCTGTCACACCTATGTATTTACGATGTGCACTACTTTTTTACACTAGATGTGCAATACAAGTGTTTGTGCAATACAAATATACAGTTGTAAATTACATCACATTACATTACAGTCATTTAGCCGACGCTTTTATCCAAAGCGACTTACAATAAATACATTTAACATAGGAAATCAGGAGAACTACTAGTCATCAGAGGTCATAAGTGCATCTAAACAAGCACCTAAGAGCAAAACCAGTGCCAAAGTAAAAGCACAAGAAAGAAATTTTTTTGTTTTTGAAATGAGTGAATACAATAAGTGCTAAGAACAAGTAACAGGGTAGTAGTTCTTGAAGAAGTGAGTTTTCAACCTCCGCCGAAAGATGGGCAGCGACTCCGCTGTCCTGACATCAGTGGGGAGTTCATTCCACCACTGTGGGGCCAGGACAGAAAAGAGCTGTGACCGGGTGGATCGGCAGCAGGGGCCTCTGAGCGACGGGGCAACCTGGCATCCCAAGGCAGCAGAGCAAAGTGGTCAGGCGGGTGTGTAGGGCTTGACCATGGCCTGGAGATAGGAAGTTGCTGTTCCTTTCACTGCCCTGTAGGCTAGCACCAGAGTCTTAAACTGAATGCGAGCAGCTACTGGGAGCCAGTGTAGGGAAATAAGAAGGGGAGTTGTGTGGGAGAACTTAGGGTGGTTGAACACCAGACGAGCTGCAGCTTTCTAAACAAGTTCCAGAGGTCTGATGGCCGACGCTGCCGTAGTCCAGCCGGGAGAAGACCAGAGCCTGGATGAGCACTTGTGCCGTCTTATCGGTGAGGAATGGGCGAATCCTCCTGATGTTATAGAGGAGAAATCTGCAGGAACAAGCTACCGATGCAAACAACAGTTGGTCGTCAAGGATCACACCCAGATTCCTCGCAGTCAGAGTTGGCATCACCACAGTGTTGTCAATGGTGATGGCCAGGTCTCGGTGCGGGTAACCTTTCCCCGGGAGGAACATCAGCTCTGTCTTGTCCAGATTGAGCTTCAGGTGGTGTGTCGCCATCCACTCCAAGATGTCAGTCAAGCACGCAGCAATGCATGTCTTTACTTGCGTTTCAGAGGGAGGAAAGGACAAGATCACCTGGGTGTCATCGGCATAGCAATGGTAAGAGAAGTCATGCGAGCGAATAACAGAACCCAGGAATGTTGTGGACAGGGAGAAAAGGAGAGGACCCAGAACCGAACCCTGTGGAACGCCTGTAGTCAGTCTGCGAGGCTCCGACACAGATCCCCTCCATGTCACCTGGTAGGATCGACCCGTCAGGTAGGATGCAAACATTGAGAGTGCAGAGCCTGTGACCGGGTCGATCGGCAGGTCGGCCCGGTCACTGCTCTTTTCTGTCCTGGCCCCACAGTGGTGGAACGAACTCCCCACTGATGTCAGGACAGCAGAGTCACTGCCCGTCCTTCGGCGCAGGTTGAAAACTCACCTCTTTAAGAATTACTACCCTGCTACTTGTTCTTAGCACTTATTGTATTCACTCATTTAAAAAAAAATCGCTTTCTTGCACTTTTACTTTAGCACTGGTTTTGCTCTTAGATGCTTGTTTAGATGCACTTATGACCTCTGATGATGAGTAGTTCTCCTGATTTCCTATGTTAAATGCACTTATTGTAAGTCGCTTTGGATAAAAGCGTCGGCTAAATGACTGTAATGTAATGTAATGTAATGTGACACCCAGACCCTCGAGGGTAGAGAGGAGGATCTGGTGGTTCACTGTGTCGAACGCAGCTGACAGGTCCAGGAGTATCAGGACAGAGGAGAGAGAGTTTGCTCTCACAGAGTGCAGCGATTCTGTCACTGCAAGGAGGGCTGTCTCTGTCGAGTGACCCACCTTGGACCCAGACTGGTTGGGGTCCAGGAGGTTGTTCTAATGGAGGTCCAAAGAAAGTTGGTTAAAGACAGCACGTTCGAAAGTTTTGGATAGAAAGGGTAGAAGGGAAACCGGTCTGTAGTTTTTGATGTCAGAGGGGTTAAGTGATGGTTTCTTGAGAAGGGGGGTGACTCTAGCAGTCTTGAAGGCAGATGGAAAGCAGCCTGCCTGGAGGGAGGTGTTGATGAAGTGGGTTAGAAAGGGAAGGAGTTCAGGTGCTATACACTGAAGAAGAGGGGAGGGGACCGGGTCAAGGGAGCATGTGGTGGGGCGACTGGATGTGATGAGGTTGAGGACCTCGTCGGGGGAGAGGGGAGCGAGGTGGGATAGGGTGGGACGTGGAGAGGTGAGGGAGGGTGCAGAGGGTGGGATAGTGCAAGCAGCACTAACTGGGTGGTGAGAAAAGGAGGATCTGATGTCGTTTACCTTCTTGTCAAAGAAGTTAGCAAAGTCATCAAGGAGAAGGGAGGAAGTAGGAGAAATACACATAAATACACATACAACTGCCATATACTGGTTACAAATTATTGCTTTTATTGTTGTTATTGTTGTGGTTGTAACATAAGTATATAATATGTAGTTGTGAGGTGGATGGTAGGTGAATATATAGTGTAAACCTCTGGCACATAATATAGTGTAATATTTTGTACTACTACTGCAACTTTCGGCTGCTCCTGTTAGGCCTCGCCACAGTGGATCACCCATTTCCATCTCTTCCCGTCCTCTGCATCTTCCTCTGTCACACCAGCCACCTGTATGTACTTCCTCACCACATCCATACACCTCCTCTTTGGCCTTCCTCTTCTCCTCTTCCCTGGCAGCTCCATATTCAGCAACCTTCTCCCAATATACCCAGCATCTCTCCTCCACACATATCCAAGCCATCTCAATCTTGTGTCTCTTGCTTGTCTCCAAACCGTCCAACCTGAGCGGTCCCTCTAATATACTCGTTCCCAATCCTGTTCTTCTTCATCACTCCCAATGACGATCTTATCATCTTCTACTCTGCCTCTTCCAGCTCCACTCCCTGTCTTTTCGTCAATGCCACCATCTCCAAACCATATAACATAGCTGGTCTCACTACCATCATGTAAACCTTCCCTTTAACGCTTGCTGGTACCCTTTTGTCACAAATCACTCAAGACACTCTTCTCCACCCACTCCACCCTGCCTGCACTCTCTTCTTCATCCCTCTTTCTCACTCCCTGTTATTTTGAACATTGACCCTAAGTATTTAAACTCATATGCCTTCGTCACCTCCATTCCTTGCATCCTCACCATTCCACTGTCCTTCCTCTTGTTCACGCATATGTATTCCACCTTGCTCCTACTGACTTTCATTCCTCTTCTCTCCAGTGCATACCTCCACCTCTCCAGGCTCTCCTCAACCTGCTTCCCACTCTCACTCAGATCAAATTGTCATCCGCAAACATCATAGTCCACGGAGACTCCTGCCTGATCTCATCCATCAACCTGCCCATCACCATTGCAAACAAGAAAGGGCTTAGAGCCGATCCTTGATGCCACCTTGAACCCATCTGTCATTCCAACCGCACACCTCACCACTTTCACACTGCCCTCATACATATCCTGCACCACTTTTACATACTTCTCTGCCACTCCCGACTTCCTCATACAATACCACACCTCCTCTCTCGGCACCCTGTCGTATGCTTTCTCTAAATCCACAAATCCACAGTGTACCTCCTTCTGACCTTTTTTATACTTCTCCACCAACATTCTCAAAGCAAACATCACATCTGTGGTGCTCTTTCATGACATGAAACCATACTGCTGCTCGCTGATCATCTCCTCTCCTCTTAACCTATAGATTCCACTACTCTTTCCCATATCTTCATGCTGTGGCTGATCAACTTTATACCTCTGTAGTTACTACAGTTCTGCACATCACCCTTATTCTTGAGATATAGTGCAATGTAGTATGGGCATGATGGGTTGTGGAGATATGTTATGGTATATGGTATAGTATATGGGTAATATAGTATATAAGCAGTATGGTATAATATATGGGCATATGTTGTTGATTACTCAACCACAACAAAACTCTGTATAACAGCGACATACCTGTTGTACATACATGCTTGCCTCCAATGTCCTGTTCCATTTATTTCTTCTGGGTTTTTTTCCTTTTTTGTTTTGTTTTTTTTTTCTCTTCTTTTTTGTGTGTGAATGATGACTGCAAGTGCTAAAAGCTGCTGTGAGCTGGAGTCAAATTCCTCATGTGCACAGGCACACTCGGCCAATAAAGTTGATTCTGATTCTGATAAAGGACATGGAAAAACCCAAAAAGCATGACATGACCTCTTTACAGCTACAGGTTTTATTTTTCTAGTTACTGAGGCTTATTTTTAGTACATCCTCTCTGTACTGCCAGTAGGCCTGTAGTAGGAGAGGGGAATTTAACAAGGTGTGTCTGTTTCATGCCTCTCAGTTATTGTGTAGTGACCTGAATGCATTTTATTGCTGTTTATTCGAGCCTAATTCAGATGAAGTCACCTGTGGCTTGTCATTTATTGGCATTCCTTGTGATGTCATGATGTTATATTTTGTTTTCATAGGAATGTTATTAACATAGGTACAGTGCAGTAGATACAGTGATTGATTTGAGATTTGGGATATACAGTTTTACAACTAAAACCTGGAGATAGACTTTGGATTACAGGTTATGTCACCATACTACTGTATTTGGTTTTATTGTTATTATAACCTTTAGGAAGTAAGTGAGGCGGCACGGTGGTGCAGTGGTTAGCGCAGTCGTCTTACAGCATTTTACAGCAACATCAATACAACAACAACATTTTACAGCAACATCCCACGTCATTGCTGTAAAATGGTTTTCATCCAGCAGTCAGGTATTAAGATTCCCATTGCAGTAGTTGTCAGTGGAATCACAATGAGATGAAGAGGTTATCGACATTCTTAAGAGGTATGGTATCATATTAATAATATTAATAATAATGATAATAATAATAATAATAATAATACAATACAATACAAGAAACCCAATGAAATTACACAAGCAGAGTTACAGCACCTCGCCTGGAAAAAGGAAACTGGGGCCCCCTCCTGGAGCCGGACCTGGGAAGGGAGCTCACCGGTGGGCGTCTGATGGCTGGGCCCTGGCCCATGGGGACCGGTCGGGCCCAGCCCAAAGAAACAACATGGAGCCACCAGACGCGGGGATGAGCATTGGGGTAGGGTGCAATGCAGGCCGGGCGGCAGGCAAAGGCAGGGACCAGGGCGTGCAGACTTCCGGCATCACAGAATGTCACCTCTCTGACAGGGAAGGAGCCTGAGCTGATGCGGGAGGTGGAGCGGTACCAACTAGATATAGTTAGGCTCACCTCCACACATTGTTTGGGCTCTGGTACCAAATTCCTGGAGAGGGGCTGGACTCATTACTTTTCCGGAGTTGGCCAAGGTGACAGGCACAGGGTGGGTGTGGGGATACTCACAAGTCCCCGGTTGAACACCACCATGTTGGAGTTCTCCCCGGGGAATGAGAGGGTTGCCTCTATACGAATGCGAGTCACTGGGGTGAAGGCTCTGACTGTTGTGTGTGCTTATGCACTGAATAGCAGTTTGGACTATTCGGCCTTCTTGGAGTCTCTGGGTGGTGTCCTGGATAGGGTTCTGCCTCAGGACTCTATAGTTCTGCTGGGGGACTTAAGCGCTCACATGGGCAACGATGGAGAAACCTGGAGGGGCGTGATTGGGAGGAATGGCCTCCCCAATCTGAACCTGAGCAGTGCCTTGTTATTTGACTTCTGTGCGAGTCATGGATTGGCCATAACAAACACCATGTTCGACCATAAGGTAGTTCATAAGTGTACTTCATACCAGAACACCTTAGGCCAAAAATCGATGATAGACTTTGTGGTCGTATCATCAGATCTGCAGCTGTATGTTTTGGACACTCGGGTGGAGAGAGGAGCAGAGCTGTCAACTGATTACCACCTGGTGATGAGTTGGATCAGATTGCGAGCTGGCATTGGATCGGCTGAGGGAGCCTGGTCTGCTGGGTCTTATGGGCCCGGGGACCATGACCCTGCCTGGAGCTGCGCCCAAGGAGGAATCACTGAGGGCGGTCTGACAGTATGCGGAAGCAAGGCAGGCTAAGCCAACTGCTAGCCCATGCAGATCGGCAGTTCCGATAACACTGAGGGTGGTCTGGCGGTGGCCTTGCCTAGCGTTGACTGTGTTTTTGGTGTCGTCGTGTGGAGTGCGGGGAGGTGTGTTGAAGGTGTCTGGCTGGGAGAGCTGGTGTTGGATCGACTGGAGGAGCCTGGTCTGCTGCGTCCTGTGGGCCCAGGGACCACGGCCCTGCTTGGAGCTGCGCCCGAGGAAGAAACACAGAGGGCGGTCTGACAGGACACGGAAGTGGGGCAGGCTAAGCTAACTGCTAGCTCATGCAGTCCGGCAGTTCTGACGGTCATCCTGGCGTTCACTCTCTTAGACAGTGAATTTTTTATATATATATATATATATATATATATAGTATATGTTGGATACATGTGTTTTTGTAGTTTCTTTTTAGTCTGGATATACTATGTAGTATGGATATAGTTTGTATGTGTTCTTGTAGTTTGGATGTGTTTTTGTCTTTGTGTTGCACTGCTGTGGGCTGGGGGAAATGATATGTCGTTTCATTTCATATGCACAGGTGCATGGAATGAAATGACAAATAAATGTTCCTGATTCTTGATTCCTGAGATGTCATCCCTGGCAGCTTTGAGCAGAAGGAGCAACATGGAGGGCTGCTCATTCTTCCTAACCTTTCAGAGAGGGAGCTGAGAGGCAAGCAGAGAACTGGCCAGTGCATAAGCCATGTTATTTCCCTGATTGAGTGTGGCGAGAAGCCACCACCTGCTTTGAGAAAAGAGCTCCCTGATGTTCCTCTCTTGCTGAGGGAATGGAGCCGCCTTGAGCTGTGTAACAATATCCTTTAATAGATGGTGCCACGAAGGAGAACACACATCTTACCAGTTGGTTTTACCTGAAGCACTCCGCACTCTGAGATTCTTTGTTGACAAGCCTGCATGACAACATGGGTCTTATGGGAATAGAACATACCATTTTCTGTTGGCAGAAAATGGCTTCAGACATACAGAGGAAAATAAAGACATATGACAGGTGTGTACGTGGGATGGCATTGTCTGAAAAGGCCGCACCTTTAGTGAACATCAAGACTACAAGACCACTTGAATTAGTCTGCATGGACTTCCTTTCTCTTGAACCAGACAGAAGTAATACAAAGGACTTTCGGGTAATTACCGATCACTTTACCAAATATACAGCGGCCATTCCAGTGCCCAGTCAAAAAGCCCAGACTGTTGCAAAGTGCCTGTGGGATGGATTTATTATCTATTATGGAATCTCAGAGAAACTCCACAGTGACCGGGGTCCTGACTTCGAGTCGCATCTCATGAAAGAACTGCGTGAAACTGCCGGTATCCAGAAGATCTGAACAACACCGTACCACCCCAGAGTCAACCCTGTGAAAAGGTTTAACAGGACCCTTTTAAACATGCTTGGCACTCTAAAAGACGAAGTTAAGATTTTGCTAAGTCTTTCGTCGATGCATACAACTGCACTAGAAATGAGGTGGCTGGATGCACACCATATAAACTGATGTTTGGACATTAGTCTCGCTTGCCAGTTGATTTAGCTTTCGGCTTAATGGTGAAAGAGGGTCAAAACAAATCGCACTGTCATCATGTGCAGAACTCCCAAATCTTATCTAGAGGAAGCTAGCCACAGCTAGGCACTAAGATAGCCACTTGCAATGCAGCAAAGTCGGCAGAAAGGAACAAAGCAAGAGTTGAAAAGCATGTACCAACTTCTCTTTTGGGCATTGGGGATCGAGTGCTGGTCAGAAACATCCACATTCTTGGAAAGCACAGACTCGCTGATAAATGGGAGTCCTCTATTCATGTAGTACTGAAGCTAGCTGGAGATCTCCCTGTTTACACAGTCTGACCCGAGAACAAGGAGGGTCCATTACGTGACGTAGAGACAGTTCGATCAGTTAGGAAGAGCTAGCTGATCGAAACGTTGCCAAATAGAATAGTGTCTGCGTGCAGTTTAGTGTGCAGACCTTACTCCTTCATGCAAGGTCACTGTCACCTCACATCCATCCCATTCTCATGAACACAATACCACAGGAATGCCTGGAGGGAATTTCATTACATCTGGCACAAACGAACACTTGGACTCAAAGATGAACTGATTAGAATTTGGTGGTCAAAGGTAAAGGTGACTGTGACCTCATAAAACGCCTTTTTTGGCCAAAACTCAATAATTCATATGCTAATTATGACAACTTTCACACAAATGTCTAATAGGATAAAATGATGAAAGGATGACATTTTATATCCAAAAAGTCAAATTCACTGTTGCGCAGTGAAGACAAGTGTAGTCTGTACGTGAAGGCAGCATGTTTCCACTGGAAATGACTCACTGGAATCAATACATGTCAATATAGTGATAACTTCAATTTTGCCCCAAAATACACTCAACACCTTTTATTAAATTCCTTCAGTCTTCACTACAAGTATTACACGAGTGTGGACAGAGATGGATGTAATCTGCAACTTGACTGGTTGGTGGAGTCATACAGCCGCGAGGCGGTGTTTGAAGTTAACATTGTAAATGGTCTTTGTAGTGAGTACATTGTGGCCTCCGATCTAGGAGAGATGGAGATAGATAGATAGATAGATAGATAGATAGATAGATAGATAGATAGATAGATAGATAGATAGATAGATAGATAGATAGATAGATAGATGAAAGGGAGGGGAAATGAGAGAAGTGGGTTAAACAATAACAACAAACAAACAGACCGGGCAGGCAGAGGAAAGCGAGAGACCGAGGGCGAACTAGAGGTTG
Organism: Lampris megalopsis; assembly: GCA_022114975.2. Lineage (NCBI taxonomy): Eukaryota > Metazoa > Chordata > Actinopteri > Lampriformes > Lampridae > Lampris > Lampris megalopsis. The sequence goes on from JAJHIY020001648.1 coordinate 44,167, forward strand.
AGTGGGTTTTCTGAGTTCTCAGGGCCTGTTTGTGAAAGCTGTGTACAAGGTTACAGGTCTGGCCCCCGGCCCCCGACCTGTCACTGGGAATTACAAACAGGCAAAGTGTAACCTGCCCCAGTGCTGTGGCAGAAAGCCCCAGGCGAAAAGAGCTCATACTTACTGGATGACTGTCCGGCTGGATGACTAACTCAATGACTAGCTGGATGACTGGCTAGATGACTGGCTGGATGACTGGCTGGATGACTGGCCATGTGGAGGAACCCCCCCCCCGCTTTGTTGCTTTTATATGTAGCTTTATTCGCTATGCGTTGCTCCGTAGCATGCAGATACTAGCTTTAATTTTGAGGAATTGCTCTGATGAGGGCAACGTTTCTCTGTTGGTTTCAAAACGGAGCTTTTCGTGTTACAACTGTCTTATTTAAGACGATTCAGCGGATATTTCATTTGGCTGTGTAGAGTGGTTGCTTTTGAACAAACTGCGGGCAGTAGTTGGATAAATTAAGCTCTCTTTGGAAAAGATTTGAAGTTGAAATCTGACACTCCTCCATTAACAAGGGCTTCTCTATCCATCTGAAATATGATAAAGATGTGGTGATGGTGTTGGACAGACAGTTAATATTCCAGCTGAACAGGGCTGTGATATCGGTCTTTCGGACTTGGGCCGTTTCCAAGGGCAACGCGACGCCGGGCGCCATCTTCCAAGGATCAGAGGCATTGTGACATCGCGACCGAAAGACCGGTACAGTGGAAACCACGTACGGTGATCATGGTCGCAGTGTTCAACCGCTTATATGGATCAAAATGCTTGGGACTGAATCATTCCGATACAAAGTTTATTTAAATAATTTGCTTACAGCGACCAGTTAGTCTGCTTACAGTGTTCATTTAGGGTCTTTTCATACATGACGACATATGGAAAACAATTTTAAAACTAAGGTAATTCTATTTTTGTACCGTGGCGCACGTGGACATCCATCCATCCATCCATCCATTATCCAAACCGCCCATCCTGGACGCTGGAGCCCATCCCGGCAGCCATTGGGCGGCAGGCGGCGGGGAGACACCCCTGGACAGGCCTTCAGGCCATCACAGGGCCTGACGTGGGCAATGTGGTCACTCACTCACGCAACTGGCATCAGACACGTCGCGGGTCTGGACGGATTCGTACTGCCGTGCTACTTGGCGGCTTCGACACCATCATTGCCTCGCGGTAACCCGTCTGCTGTTTTGAAACAGTCCATAAAATTCGGTAACTAGCGAAGCTGTGCATTTCGTTATTTCATAGTCATGTACTGTACTAATGTCAACAACATGATAATTTGCATGAGTAATAATAATAATAATAATAATAAAAACAGTCATCAGCATATAGTGATCAATTTGACCCCGACGGACGTGATCCCTATAAGCAGTTTCCACTGTAGTTGGATGTAGGAGGCAGAAAGAAACCGACTTGTTGACTCTGATTTTCTGGGACTACAAACCAGAGGTGTAGCAGGACTACACACCAGGTGTAGCAGCCATTGTGGCTGGTGCGCCGTCAGCTCAGCAGTAAACAGTTCCCACCCTTGTAAAAATGGATCCTGGGACCAAAGCTAACACAGACAAACTACATCACACTATACAGGAACACTGTTGTACAGTCATACTGATTGTCATGGGCCCATCGACATCATGCTTCCATTTTCCCCCCCCTGGTGACGTTGTTTCCAACACGTGCGTGTTTGCCGCTGCACCAGTGTTCGTCCTACCCGGTCTAAATGTATACATATATTTTTTTGGATTGTTCTCTCTTTTTCTGGCAATTGTACTTGGCGAATTACCCTATTTTTCCGAGCCGTCCCGGTCGCTGCTCCACCCCCTCTGCCAGTCCGGGGAGGACTGCAGACTACCACGTGCCTCCTCCGATAGATGCGGTGTCGCCAGCCGCTTCTTTTCACCTGACAGTGAGGGGTTTCACCAGACGGACGTAGCGCGTGGGAGGATCACGCTAGTTCCCCCTCCCTCCTGAACAGGCGCCCCGACCGACCAGAGGAGGCGCTAGTGCAGCGACCAGGAACCATACCCACATCCGGCTTCCCACCCGCAGGCAGGGCCAATTATGTCTGTAGGGACGTCCGACCAAGCCGGAGGTAACACGGGGATTCGAACTGGTGATCCCCATGTTGGTAGGCAACGGAATAGACCGCCACACCACCCGGACAAAATGTTTAAACAACGGTATACGGAGACTGGAGAGTGTCTCCAACCATGGCGAGGATGGCTGGTCGTATTATGGATTCTGACTCCATGGTCCACATGGACGATATAACTGTTCAGTAGTACCGAGCATTGTTGGATCTCAGCTTTAACTCCTCAATCTACTCTATGTTAAGAGCAGACAAATAAAACAATTGTGTACGTGTCTCTTGTTGAGGTACAGCAGTGCAAATGACCCAAACACACTTTGCACTTGAGCGAAACTACTACTGCCGCCGTGAGGAGGGGTGCACATGATGCAGCAGCAACACAGGTGGACTCGAAGCTGTGACAGGAATTTGTGGGAGCTGTAAATGCCGTAAAACGCTGATAGCAGGGCACGTCCCAGGAAACGTGTCATCCTCACCTGAGACCTCGACTTCTTAACACTAGAACGACCCGGATTTCACTCCTACCTAAAACGACCGTAGGCGGTCAGAATGACGGCCGGTTTTTAAACTCTATATTCTATCAAGATAAATAGCCAATTGAGATATTAATGCATTACATATGTTAGTATGTCTTTCAGGAAACGACTGACACCAACCTTAACATTTTAACAACTATAATATTGTTTTTTAAACAATTTGAACTTCAGAGGTGGTCAAACTTCAATAGTAAGATAGAAAAAGTGAAAATATTACCTGAAAAACGAAACGGAAAATACACATTGCTAATCTAACAAACGTAGCAAGGCCTATAAAACGTGAAATGTAAAAAAAAAAACAAAAAAACAAAAACAAACATCGACCGGAACTTAAAAACTACCAAAACGACCATGGGCCGTCAAAATGACGGCAGGTTTGTAAACTCGTTATTCTGTCAGCATAAATACCTAGCTGGGATATCGATGCGTTGCGTATGTCTGTCAAAAAAAATGACTGACATACCAAAATCAACATTTTAACGACTTTAAAGAGAAAATTCAGCACCAGTAATCCGCACGTGCGGTCAGTGCCGGTGGGCCGTCCCCTCTTTTAACAGTATAACCGCTTTGCTGCAGCTTATTTAGACGGAGAAGTCAACGTTCTCCTGCCCAGAGAGCTGTCCTACACTGCCTACAGGTCCCAATACGCATTGCGCGAGAGTTTCTCAGTGGGGGGAGATTAGGAAATGACCCCCTCTCAGCAATTCTGCCTCGTAGAACTTCTGCCCTTCGACGACGTCACGGACGGTCACAGAACAGCTGGCTTCAGCAGTACAGCCAACACTGGCAAGTATTGTGCACAGAATGGAGATCCCACCGCTATTAAGGCTGCGGATCGGCGAAATTCCCCTTTCCTAGCACAAGTTGGAGTCCAGTCTTCCATGTGAGGTTCCCTTTACAGCCAAACCCACGTCTCCGGATGCCACTCAGAGGTCTAAGTAATGATAGGCTGCAACGTCGTCTCCTTTATGGCTTTAATGCAGAGCTACACATTCGAAGCAGTTTGTCAAACATGGCTGTTCGTCTGTGGCTGCCCTGTCAGCTTTAAAGTCATTCTGTCATCAGGAATGACTGTACCCTAGACTGACTCCAGTCCAGATTCTGGATTATGTTTTACTAGATATGCTTGAAAGGGGTGGGGGTGGGGACATACTGTTGTTCAGCTTCTGTCTGCGGCTAGAAGGCGGATTGTTTGGCGTAGTCAACAAGGAGTCACAATGACAAGCGTGTCAAACGGACGAGGACTCTGAAGTCTACCGAGGGCCTCCCGACGACGCGACGGCATTCCAGCGCCGGAGCACGGGGACGCGCACGCACACATGGCATTCGTCAGATATGACATCATATGGCGGGCGTGTCATTGCTTTCAGATGGGTTCGCCGAGATATCTAACCGCACTAATCTGAGCAGGGTTCAATTTGTAGCAGCGGTAATTGGTGCAAAGGCGGTGCCTATGGCCAACATCTGCCCCCCCCCTCCCCCACTCGTTAGAAAATCCTCAGTTTAGTAATTAGAAGTCCCCGCAGGGCCGCCGGGGGAAAACGCTCGGGGGAACGGCAGCCGCTGCCGTGTCTGTCATATCTGCACGCGGATATGACAGCTGCAGCTTCTGCACACCTTAGTCGAGGGGCTTCGTTTTGTTAGCGACCCTCCCTCAATTCATCCATTATCCAAACCGCCTGTCCTTACTCAGGGTGGCGGGGGGACGCCGGAGCCTACGCCAGCAGTCCCTGGGTGGCGGCAGGCGGGGAGACACCCCGGACAGGCCCGCCAGACCATCACAGGGCTTAAGTAGTGCGCGAGAGAGAGAGAGAGAGAGAGAGAGAGTGCAGCCGAGGAACCACGGCCCACACACCCTCTCCCGAGGCCGTGTAGGCCGCAATCCATAACACACGGCCTTTCATCAGGCGGCGTAGGCCGCGATGAGAATTGTGGCCTACGCTGCCTGGCGAGAGGCCGCGTAGGCCGCAGTTCTCAAAAAGCATTGAATGTTGAAACAGCCCCGGCAAGTCTACGCCTATTTAGAGCAGCGGGGCTTAATTTAGAAGCTGGTTCTCTTTGGGGGGAAAATATCAATATTTGAAAATTTAAAAAAGCATAGCACAGTGTCGACCGGAGGACTCGGTGGAAGACTTTTAATCTTCAGTTCACATCCCCACTGTTCGGTAATTAACACTTTATTCCAGATTTTAGTCCATTCATTTCTCAAAAGAAGACATCGTATTTAAATTCTCTCTCTCGGTCCCCACACACACACACACACACGCACACACACACACGCCTATATATCATCACGAGAAGAAGGAAGACATAAAGATAAAATATACATTCATTAAGTTATTTCAAATGAAGTTTTAATTAAAATACAGCGTGAGCCATGTACTACGTCATGCGAATGTGTTTTCCTTCATAAGTACACGACGCAGGCAAACTGCTGACGACCTGCTGCAGAGTTGGCCCTCGTCGAACATGTGGGAGAGAAAGAGCGCCCTCTGCCGTCGGCAGTTGCTACGACGCTTTTTCTGCAAAGGAAAAAGAAAAGTCTGTCTCCACCGAAGGCTCGGCAAGACTTTTAAAACACTTGAATGACTTGAACCATGTTGTGCACTGCCCCCAGCGTGGGGTTTGACTCGTCTCGGCAGTTTTCTGAAATAAAGAAGGACCCTCGTGCCGAGCCAGACGACGATCCAGGAGACGCTATTCGTCTGAAACCAATTGAACAGTAAAATCATCTTGATAATTAAAAGCAAAATAACGCAACTCTAGGAATGAGGCAATTTCTGCAGAATTGCCTCATTTTGCAACAACTCGCAAAGGTCATTTGACAGAATGAACGCACGTGCTTCTTTAATGCGTTTTACAAAAAGGGTTTCAGCAGGCAGCTGAAATATGCTTTACATCACATGACAACACAACACAACAGCTTTGGCCACACACACCATACACCATCAGAAAGGCAGCGTCCATTAAAACGTTTCGTAAGTCTTAATTATGATAATACATGTCTATATATGTATATAATATTATATATATAATATTATAGAGATATTAAGTATGTGTCCATAACCTACAATCAAACCAAATTAACTCTTAACTCTAACACGTGTCATAATTAGGATTGAGGAAAAGTTTTAATAATGAAATACATGTTTATATAATATATTTA
>JAJHIY020001647.1:2500-17500 GCA_022114975.2 Lampris megalopsis
TAAAAAAGAAAACGTTTATACGCTCGCGTGGGGCGCCTTTTAGTTTTGCCAATCGAGAGTTAATGCGTTTAATGGGTGATGGAAATGTATTTGCCGGATCTAAAAAAAAAAGAAAGTCAAATAGAACGTCATCATATGCTGCTCAGCCGTCTCCTCACCTCCACTGGCCCACCTGTCTCCTGGGTACGTATGGACGCGTGACGTAGACGCTTCGAACTGCATTCTGGGTGTTATTCGCCTCAGCGGTTCTGACGGGAAAGCAGCGGAATTCACATTTTGTTTTGGAGACGTTCGGTTATTTGCTTGAACTGTATTCGGGAATTGGATGGAAACGGCCCATGTCTCGGTAATAAGAAGAGATAAAACCAGCCCCCGCCGACCTTCCCATCACATCCGGTTCGACTCGACCGAGGGCGTAATGAAGTCGCTTTGCCCCCTATCTCCTCCCAGTTAATGCATGTTTGTAGCACCGACGATTCATCTTTTGTTTTCTCCCTTGCTTTATCTTTTGTTTACAGTGTCAGTCTGTTGGCTTGAAGATAGTCAAGCGGTTAAAAAAAATAGAAAAATAGTAAAAAAAAAAAAAACCCCGCCACGAGACAGTTCTCTAGCATTAGCATCCCCGGCAGCATCGGTGCGGTGGTTTCCTCCATGGCCGCTGGACTGCTCGATCACGCTGAATCGCCATATTGACCAGATTTGTGCGTGATGACGTTGTAATTCATCTCCGCGGCCACTCGAGACTCCGCCGCAGCGTCCCACGGGCCACGTGCCTCCTCTCTGACCGGAACAGACGTGGTCACGTGTTGACCTCACAAATCCCCCTTTCTGTCTGCGGATGTCTGGATAAGACGACGGGAAGACAATCTACCCAGCTCTTCCTCGGATCCTTTGGTGGGGAAACATGGCGGGAAGGGGAGTGATTGACACATCGCCCGGCGTTTCTCACCGTTGTCCGGAGACTGATGTCTGCTCGCACGTTCCCCTCTTGCACCCAATGAAACGTGGGCTGAACAAGTGAACTTCGCAGTATACGCAACTATAACAGCCATGTTGTAGCAAATTGGGCCCATCCCTCATGTAGGCTACAGCTCCTACTGCTTGGTAGAACATGACATCTAGCGAAGTCCACGTCACTGCAGCACGGGGGCCCAGTGATTAGCACCGTTGCCTCACAGAGAGAAGGTCCCGGGTTCGAACCCCAGGCCATTCCAGGTCCTTTCTTCTTTATAGGTTGTCCCCCCCCTTTTCTTTCTCCCCAATTGTACTTGGCCAATTACACCACTCTTCCGAGCCGTCCCGGTCGCTGCTCCACCCCCTCTGCCAATCCGGGGCGGGGGGCTGCAGACTACCACATGCCCCCTCCGATACATGTGGAGTCACCAGCCGCTTCTTTTCACCTGACAGTGAGGAGTTTCACCAGGGGGACGTACCGTGTGAGAGGATCACGCTATTCCCCCTCCCCCCTCAACAGGCACCCCGACCGACCAGAGGAGGCGCTAGTGCAGCGAACAGGACACATACCCACATCCGGCTTCCCACCCGCAGACACGGCCAATTGCGTCTGTAGGGACGCCTACCAAGCCGGAGGTAACACAGGGATTCGAACCGGCGATCCCCGTGTCGGTAGGCAACGGAATAGACCGCCACGCCACCTGTAACAATACAATGACAAACTAAAGCGGCTCTTTCTTCTTCTGCTGCTTCTGAAGAGAACTATTCTGATTCGTCCAACAAATCATGTGACTTGGTCTGATGTAATGACTTCTTGGACAGCTGCCTTACCAATTACGAGAGTGATTAATCCTTTGACAATGGAGCTCCGAAAGTTCAACGCTGTACATCTGATGGAAGGATGTAACCCCTTCCCTATAGGTTGATATCGCCACGCGTTTAAAAAATAACAAATGTCGCAATGTTTTGTTTTTGTTTTTTTCCCCCATGTTGTTTAGACCCGGCTGGGATAGGCTCCAGCATCCCCGCGACCCCGGGAGCAGGATGAGCGGCTCGGATAATGGATGGACGGATGTTTAGACCTAATTAAAACCCATTTTGGAATGACCTTAGCAGCCCCCCCCCCACACTCTTATTCAGTCGAAAAATTAATGGAAAAACACGTTCGCACCCCCAAGTCAGTTCTAGATTTTCCTGGAAATCTTGCTTTTATACACACACACATACACACACACACACACACACACACACACACACACACACACACACACACACACACACCGTGTCCTATGATCACCTCCACATCCTTGTTTATTTTGAGCTTGAAATCGTGGCAGCTGGACTCGATTATTCAGATGTGTTGCTGTTTTTCATATACAGTTGCATTTGCACAGCATCCAGCTGCTTGATGCCATTTCTATTATATCAGCTCCCCCAAACTGCAGTAGAGCTAAACCGGGAAGACTGTTTGACTGCTATTCTATTCTATTCTATTCTATTCTATTCTATTCTATTCTATTCTATTCTATTCTATTGCTATGACATTCCACATATGCGCGTGCAAAGATGTAGGCTTTGCATGCGCATATCTAGAATGCTTATGCTCATTTTCATATTCACCCCACTGTGTCAGAAACAACACATTAACATGCATTATTACGATTATTCGTGACTATCACATCAGCTTTTCGGATATATAGGATTTATAGTATAGAAAACATTGTTTCAAACAAATTTAAGCTTTTTAACTGTGAGTGCTTTCATAACTGGTATGATGCTATGCCAGTGCCTGTGAAGATAACTGTGCCATACCCAGAAACCGGAGGGGGAACTGTCAGGGCCCTCCTGGCCCTCAGGGAGGGCCCAAGATATTCTAAAATATACTATTTTAAAAGTCATCAGTTCTAATTTTATTTTATAATACGTAAGTTGACCATCATGCTGAAGGCTCTGGACAGAAGTGGCCGTCCCCCTCCTCGGAGGGGATGTCCTGTGCGCCTATGGGCTGCTGGTGGATGTCCAAAAACGGGTTTCCTCCGGCTTCTCGCCGAGTTCCCGGTCCCCACGCAGTCCCACCTTCCCGTCTTCCACCGCCAAGCACGGAGTGGAGCACCACATCGCCACCACATCGTCCGCCTCTACTTTCCTGCGGTTTCCACAATGTTAAAGTCTATTTGGGAAAACGATCGTTGTGCAGAATCACCGGGCAGGGTGTAATCACCACTTTGGCGGCCATTACGAATATTTACCATGACATGTACCTTTAATAGGCCGCTGTGCCACCTAATAATATGATCCATTAACAATATCGCCTGTTTGTGGTAGGGGGTTCCACAAATGCCATCGTCCCTGCTCGCTGTCCACGAGTCTGAAGCGTCTGTCACTCATGGGTTGCTTGGCTGTTGTCATGAAATTTTGTTGGTTTTTGTCTGTTGGGGGGAGGGGGTGTGTGTGGTGTCACGTGTTTTGCACGTAGTCTTGCCCCGTTGTCACCATATTCCACTGAAGTGCACACACAGCTTGTGTGATGATGCGATTATTTGTATGGAAAACTTGCATTAAGTTGCAGAAACTAGTTGTGTTTTCGTGTTGTTGATAACTCTCACTCTCTCCGCGCTGTTGGTCCGTTGCGTTGCCTGGGCTGGACTAGCGTCTCAACTGGTGTTTCAGAGCCGGAACTGACATAGGTAACTGTTGCAGTGATATAGGAGAGGACACAGTAAGCTTGGCTGGGGCTTTTTTCCCAATGAGGGAAGTGGTGGTGGTGGTGGTGGTGGTGGGGGGGGGTCAGAGGTGCCAAGGGTTAGGAGTCACGGTTCGCCACTACCAGGGAAAAAGTTTTCCAGAGTTTTGATCCGTGGGCCATTTCGCACCGGAGGACAATCCCGGTAAATTCCTCGGATTTCACTCTGGTGCAAAAGGGGGAAAGAGACCCGAAGCACATTAAGCACTAATGCGCTGTTCAGTGAACCGCCACCGTGCTGAGATTGACACCATATTTTACGCAGCTCTCCATTAGTGTCACTCAGCCCCCATTGCAGCACATTAAAATAAACTAATGATGTTTCTTTACCAAATGCCTCATGCAGTATTAGTAGCCAAGAGAGAGGCTGCCCTCAACTTACTGCAGTATCGCCCAAGCTGAAGCACAAACCATTTTTCCTACCGTGTCAAAGATACGACACAGTTGTATTATATTCAAACGATGTGACAATTGATTTTGGCAGTGAAAGCCAATGGCCGCATGGCTGGATGTCAGGAGGAAATCATTGTGACGAATGGAATTAAGCCCCCTATGTTCTCAATGCTGAGGCTAGCCGCTTTATTTAGGTTGTGCAGAGACGCAGGGGAGACAAATCAGTGTCACTGAGGCTGACAGTGGCGGGCGTGAGGCTTAGTTCCAGCCTAGGGCCATCCCTGCTGCTCTAGTGGCCTGAATAGAGAGCTACTTTGGGCCCCTGTGCACCGGCAGCCTTCTCCATAACCCTCTCTGGACACCTCCCTGGAACTACTGGAGGGGAAATCGAAATATGCCGCTGTTCCGCAAGGTCGAGCTTAGCCAGGACTGACATCTGCTGCCGGCCATGTTCAGCACGGCTTCCAGAGGCTTTGTAGACCCCTTCTTCTTCTTCTTCTTCTTCTTCTTCTTCTTCTTCTTCTTCTTCTTCTTCTTCTTCTTCTTCTTCTTCTTCTTCATTCCTCTTTTTTTGCCCCCCTGTAGCAGGCAGGCCTTTCCCACAGTTTACTTTTAGTTGGATCAATTCACCACCAGCTTTGTAACCAGGCTTGTTTCATGTGGCCAGAGAAATAAGACACATGAGAGTGGCGGCTGAGTGAGTATTGATTTGCGTTCTATTTTTCCAGAGAAGCTGATTGACTCTCGCTGATTGCATACGCGGACCATCGGGGAAGGTTATGAGATGCAATGCAAAGGCCCGAGATTTGATTGAAAAAGCAGCAGACAGTACAGAGTACAGAAAGAGCCGTCACTGACACTGTTGGTCGCCGTAACTCTTTCCACTTTACTGGACATTAGTTAAATCAACGTGTATCAGCGGTGTTGTCTGTAAAAACAAGCAAACACAAAGCAGCTCCGGGGGCATCCGGGTGGCATGGCTGTCTGTTCCGTTGCCTGTCTTTGAATCCCCGTGTTACCTCCGGCCTGGTCGGGCGTCCCCACAGACACAAATGGCCATGTCTGCGGGTGGGAGGCCGGATGAGGGTATGTGTCCTGGTCGCTGCACTGGCGCCTCCTGGCGCCTACACTGGCGCTATTCCCCCCACGTGCTACGCCCCCCCCCCCAGTGAAACTCCTCACTGTCAGGTGAAAAGAAACGGCTGGCGACTCCACGTGTATCGGAGGAGACGCGGTAGTCTGCAGCCCTCCCCGGATCGGCAGAGGGGGTGGAGCAGCGACCAGGACAGAAGGGATACAATTGGGGAGAAAAAAGCGAGTGGGGTGGGGGTGGAGGAAGCAATAATGCCTGTGTGTATTCCTTCAAGTGGCATCCATGTTATTTGTCAAAAAAAAACAAACAAACAAACCCCAAAACCCCCTCTGTTGCTTGGTGCAATGAAATGAGCCAGTAGTTGGGAGAACATCTTTGCAGGCACCAAACAGGAGCATTTTGACAGTGCGGGGTTTGACCGGTGAGGTTTGGAGGTTGTGCTGGGGAAGGAGAGCATGAAAGTACATTATGTAATGCCCGGGAAAGTACACGAGCTGCATTTTTTACCGGGAAAGGCGCTCCTAATGAGAAAACAAGCCGGCGCTGGCGTACTCGTGAGGGCCTCCTCCATTATGAATAGGTTGGCCGCCTATACATTACTGCAAGAAATTCAACATGTCTGCCAGGGGTACTTGGGGAAATCACACTCCTTGGTGTGTGGGAGTGTTTCTTTTTATTACCTGCCTCAGAGCTTCAAATCCAATTCCATCTCTCTGCCTCTCCCTTGGCCTTCCTCTGACGGGCCGGGGAGAGAACATTGGATAGGCTGTGACGTAGCCCTTATGGATGGAACGACTGTAGCCTGCAGGTGACTTTAAATTAACGCTCCTTCATTAAGAGCATCCATCACGTCTGATCCGTGGAAGGGGGGGCGTGTCGAACACCCATGCTATGTAGGTAGGTGCACAGAAGTGCACAGAAAAGGACACGGGGGCCGAACACATGCACACATCGGTCACCGTCAAAGACTAGGAGGACTCGATAGATCCTTGCCGGTGCACAGACACCGTCAGAAGGTCTTGTTTACCCGCCAGCTTGCAGGCTGGCAGGTTGTGGGACGGGACAGGTTTCTGAAAGTGAAAAAAATTCAGTGCTGGAATGCGAGAAGCCCACGAGGGCACGGTAAATTTGGAGGCCTCCTCTTTGTTTCTCACAGAGCACAGCTGCATCCTTTATGAGGTGGAGGATGCCTAGCCAACCATCCGAGGCAACAGACAGGCCAGGCGGCGAGCGCGGCAGCGAGGGGCGCCTCGTTTACATTCAGGGGGGCTCAGAAGAATATTCCCCCGGCCAACTTATCCTGCCGAAACAGCGGCCACACTTGGCCAACCGAGCCGGGATTTCTGCGAGGGGGCCGGGAGCTCCACCGGCTTGGGGTGGCGGGGGGGGGGGTGGGGGGTGGGGGTGGGGGGTTTAACAGGAGAAAATGCAAGAAATCTGGGCTGCCGACCACACCGCCGGCTTGGAATTGCTGAGCGGAATTGCTGAGCGGCTGACGCTGGAGCGAGGAGAGAGGGGAGGGGAGGGGAGGTGAGGGGTGGGGGGGGTGAGACACGGGGAGCTCAAGGCAGGACGTCCGTCAAAACTGCTGTGGTGCGTGTAGACACATCACCACCGGGGCAAATGGGGAGCAGGGGTGAGGCGAGATCACATGATTTACCCAAGTTGCAATCCGATGTTTGGTTTGATTTCCATCACACGGCCAACACAAACGCACGTGTTGCTGCAGGTCCAAACGAAACCCGGATGAACCGGCTGCAGTACCCGGTGCAGAAGGTGGATGTGGTCAACGCCATGGCTGAACAGGAAACCAGCCACCGGATTATAAGGCGCTATCAGTTAATGGCATTGTTTTGACTGCTGCGTACACACTCATCAAAAGACGGGAAGACTGGAAGGAAAGGCCCAGCGGCCTTAGAAGCAGGTTGCGACTATGTCAAGACCTGGTCTCAGTGTTGGAAACCAGTTTAAGTCTTTCACGTGACTATCTCGATCACTGTAGTGAGTATTAGTGTACGTTTAAACACGTGTGTTGAGGAGATTGGGAGGAACTAGCTAATGTGGGGCTCCACCCCTTTTTTTCTCCCCAATTGTACCCATCCAGTTACCCCCACTCTTCCGAGCCGTCCCGGTCGCTGCTCCACCCCCTCTGCCGATCCGGGGAGGGCTGCAGACTACCACACATGTGGAGTCACCAACCGCTTCTTTTCACCTGACAATGAGGAGTTTCACCAGGGGGAACGTAGCACGTGGGAGGACCACTCTGTTCCCCTCAGAACAGGTGCCCCGACCGACCAGAGGAGGCGCTAGTGCAGCGACCAGGACACATACCCACATCCGGCTTCCCACCCGCAGACACGGCCAATTGTGTCTGTAGGGACGCCCGACCAAGCCGGAGGTAACACGGGGATTCGAACCGGCAATCCCCGTGTTGGTAGGCAACGGAATAGGCCGCCATGCCACCCGGACGCCTCTAATACAGAGCTCTACTGTATAACAACACTTTTCCTTTTTTTCTTTGAAATACTATCAAGTCATTCAGCAGTGTGATTAGGTAATGATTAAATCCTCAGGCACAAGAGAGTCCGTCTCATGGCGGCAACATGGCGCCGGAGCTCGACTCGAGGGGTGGGGGTGGTGGGGGGGATCAAAAACGGCTGTCGTCGACGATGAGGCCATGACACGAGGCGGAAAAACACGACCGAATGCCCTCAACATTCCCTTTAATTAGACGAAGGGTCCACAGCCTTGGCTGGGAAGGATGTGTTAGCATCCGGGCTTCTGCTCTTGCTGCTGACATCTACCCAGTCTGCGTTCAAGGGGCCTCAGAAGGGAACCGAATTACGAGGGACATTACAAGGCAAGTGAGTCTCGGTCCCACGCGGGGAGTTAAAACTTATTATCTGTGACAACCTGTCAGCGGCGAGGGCTCGAACACGAGCACAAAGCTCTGCGAGCCACGTCGGCAGCAAGAGGAAGACAAAGAAGAGAGAGAAGGGGGGAGCGGGGGGGAGGAGAGAGGAAGTGCGGGGGGGGAGAGCGGGAGGGGGAGGAAGAGAGGAAGAGCGGGGGGATGGGAGGAAGAGAAAGAAACGGGGGGAGAGGAAGGGGGGGGAGAGGAAAAGCGGGGGGTGGAAGAGAGGAAGAGCAGGAGTGGCGGGAGGAGAGAGGAAGAGGGGGAGGAGAGAGAAAGAGCGGGGGGAAAAGAGGAAGAGCGGGGGGAGGAAGAGAGAGAAACGGGCGGAAGAGAGGAAGAGCGGGGGGAGGAAGAGAGAGAAACGGGGGGAAGAGAGGAAGAGCGGGGGGGGGAGAGAAACGGGGGAAGAGAGGAAGAGGGGGGGAGAGGAAGAGCGGGGGGGAGGAAGAGAGGAGGAGCGGGGGGAGGAAGAGAGAGAAACGGGGGAAGAGAGGAAGAGCGGGGGGGAGGAAGAGAGGAGGAGCGGGGGGAGGAAGAGAGAGAAACGGGGGAAGAGAGGAAGAGCGGGGGGGGAGAGGAAGAGCGGGGGGAGGAAGAGGGACAAACGGGGGAAGAGAGGAAGAGCGGGGGGGAGGAAGAGAGGAGGAGCGGGGGGAGGAAGAGAGAGAAACGGGGGAAGTGAGGAAGAGCGGGGGGGGGAGAGAGGAAGAGCAGGGGGGGAGGAAGAGCGGGGGGGAGGAGAGGGGAAGAGCGGGGGGGGAGGAAGAGAGGAAGGGGCAGTGAAAAACGTCACTTTCACACAGGCGGAAGCGGCGCCTCCCTCGGTAATCAAAAGCCGCGCGGTAAATGTGCTCAGACAACTTTGATGTGACGAGCTTGATCCGCGCGCACGGCCGCGTAATGTGAGCTCTTCCCTGCGCCGACCGCACTGGGAATACAGTCATCCCGTCCTTCCTTCCTTCCTTCCTTCCTTCTTTTTATTTTTTTTTTTAAAGAAAAAGAAAAGAGTGAAACTGCTTAGATTTCATTCCTTCACGAGACGGCTCTCTACTGTACCAGGCCCCCCGGAGAGCAACACAATTATGAATTATAATCAATTTAAATGAAATCTCTCAAGTAATAACCCACCTTGCTATTGAAGACTGGGATAACGATGAACAATGATCTCATATATATGTGTGTGTGTGTATATATATGTATATATATGTATATGTATATAGATGTATATGTATATAGATGTGTGTATATATACATATATACACATATATGTGTGTATATATACATATGCATATACACATATATGTATGTATATACATGTGTATATGTATATACACATAAATATACATGTATGTGTGTGTATATATACATATGCATATACACATATATGTATGTATGTATATACATGTATATATGTATATATGCATATATACACATAAATATACATATATATGTGTATATATACATATGTATATACACACATATGCATGTATATATGTGTATATATGTATATATACATATATGTGAGTGATAAATATACATATATATATCAATATATACATATATCAATATATAAATATCATATATGGAGAATGTATATATATATATTCGTAATGTGTGTGTGTTAGTTAGTGTAGATAGCGGGACCGAAAACTAAAGCACTGATGATCCTAATTCTTTTTGGAGGTGGTAGGTATTGTCTCAGAGAGTAAGGGGAAAATCCCATAAAATTAAAATTATGCATAATTATGCATAAATATGCATTTTTCTAAAAATGGCTAAAAACCACGTTTCTCGGCATTTGGGATGATTCTGAGCATCTTTGATTTTTTTCACCTATATAAAACATTTTTTCTGGGACTTAAGGAATGTTTTGGCATTATGCAAAATATATGCATTTTTGCAAAAATGCACTTATGATCCTAATTTGTTTTGGGATGTGGTAGGTATTGTTCCAGAGAGGACCAGAAAAAATAGCAGAACATTAAAATATAATTATAATAATTATGCATAATTATGCATGTTCTAAAAATGGCTAAAAACCACTTTTCTCGGCATTTCAGATGATTCTGAGCATTTGGGGGGAGGGAGTTGGAGTGGGGGGGTTTAGGGGCAGGAGGAAGGCGGTTAGCTGGCAGGATGAAGAGGAGGGAGATTTAGACGGGTGGAGAACCAAACCGCTACATTGTAGCGGGGCTCTTCTAGTATCTCTATATATATATATATATATATATATATATATATATATATATAGTGAGAGAGAGAGAGAGAGAGAGAGAGATACATGTATGTGTGTATGTGTATATATATATATATATATATATATATATATATACATATATATACATATAAATCACCTTGCTTTAGGTGAGTTCGAGCACAGCCCATCACACACACTTAAGCCAGTTGAAGGGAATTGCAGCACTCTGTGGAAAAGACAAGTCAGATGCAATTAGTGGGACTGATGGCAAATTAGAGGGAATTATCACGCTATTTGATTTGATGGGGTTGGAGTGGCAGCCGCTTGCGCTTTCATAGTCCTGAAGCCGTCAGTGAAGATCCCCAGGAGGTGGGTGGTGGTGGTGGTGGTGGTGGGGGGGGTGTTTTACTTTAGCATGCCCGTAAGGAAATCTGGTCTAACCTGGTCCTATAACACTCCGGCCTGGGGACCTCCAGAGGCTGGGGACCTCCAGAGGCTGGGGACCTCCAGAGGCTGGGGACCTCCAGAGCACCTCAGAGAAAGTGTGATTTATGAGTTAAGCCCATAGGCCCAAACAAAAACAAACGCCCCCGCTGTTCGCCAAGCATTACTACACCAAGTGCAGGCAACGTGTGAAGGCCTGTAAAGCCTGGCTGCTTTCTCAAGCACGTACTTCCTGTCCTCTCACTTGAAATAAAATAGAAATGAATAAAGTTCAGCGTTGGGGGTGGCAGGCTACTG
The DNA here is from genome assembly GCA_022114975.2 of Lampris megalopsis. Lineage (NCBI taxonomy): Eukaryota > Metazoa > Chordata > Actinopteri > Lampriformes > Lampridae > Lampris > Lampris megalopsis. Next base: position 13,539 of record JAJHIY020001647.1, read on the forward strand.
CCCGGCTGTGTGCTTTGGCCATGGATGCCGATGAAAATGTGAGCAGCATTCCCAACAATTGAGCCGCGGCCTCCCAGGCTGTGTTAAATAATACAGCGGGAGACGGGAGGATGAGAATTTGGGCTGCTCATTCCGCGGCTTTGTGTCATCCCGCTGACATCTGCTGCATTTGCATGGCAGCTGGAGATCCTCGGATTAAGCGCTTACAAGAGTATTGCCATATCTCATTTAACAACATAATCATCTTATGAGGAAGGCGATGTTTCATCCCCGATGCTTTACGGAGCTTGGCATGCCGTTTTGTCTATCTCCCTCCCTCTCTTTCACTCCCCCCCCTCTCTCTGTCTCTCTCTCGCTCCCTCTCATCCTCCTCGGTCCCTTCCTTTCTCTTCGCACTCCTCTTTTACTCTTCTGAATCATCCGCTGTGATGCCTTCTGACACTTGCAGCATTTCGGTGGTCATTATCTCCCGTCTTGCTGCACGTAGTCGGTGCAGGATTGCTGGTGTAAATAAACACACACACACACACAGAGACACACACACACACACACACACAGCTCCCTGTATCCATGCACACTCCCCCGCCCTGTTCTTTAAGGCTATCTACAGTCTGTCCTTGAAAGCTCAGTCAACATTTCACCAAGGTTTCTGGAACAGCCCACCGAAAAAATTTTTTTTTAAATAAATAATAAAAAAAAAAAACAGCCCCAAAGCTTTTGGCTGCGTTGCCAGCTCGCCGTGACCGTGTGAGCCGTCTTGCTGCAACGCTGCCCCTAGTGGCCAGACAGCTCAACTGTGAACCGCAGCTGAACCCAGCCGGATAAAGCCGCCCGCAGTTCTGTTCGGCTCTCTGTGATCATCTTTATAGACTGTCACGAAAAGAGAAGTCGTGAGAACATCCTTTATATATATATATATATATATATATATATATATATATATATATATATATATATATATATATATATGTGTGTGTGTGTGTGTGTGTGTGTGTGTGTGTGTGTGTGTGTATGTATGTATATGTATGTATGTATGTATGTATGTATGTATGTATGTATGTATGTATGTGTGTGTGTGTGTGTGTGTGTGTGTGTGTGTGTGTATGTATGTATGTATGTATGTATATGTGTGTATATGTACGTGTGTATGTATATATATATATATGTGTGTATATGTATATGTATATATGTATATATAATTATGTTCCCAGTGAGGCGGTAAAACCGGATGGGAAAACACAAGGGAGAATAAGGGTGGCCTGATAGTAAGAGCAGACCAGGTCAGCAGGAATAGGGGAGGTGTGTGAGACGGACGGTTGGCAGTCTCTTCTTCGCGTGTGTTGCGCCTCTCAGCAGGATGGACGGAAGTGGCACAGTGAAAAACACACATCGGGAGAAGGTCTGGCAAAACGGGTCTTTCCCAGTGCAGAGGAGGTTCATGTGTTTCCACAGCCGAGCTTCCTATCTGACCTTTCTCACCTTGAACACTCTGCTTTTATGTCCCCCCCCCCACCCCCTTTAAAAAACCCCTGCAGGGTCTGTTTTTGTCGATTCATTTTACCTGTAAAAGTCCAGTCTCGTCCACCCTCTATCATTTCCCGGCTCTCTTTGACTGCCCTCCCTTGTCAGCAGTGATGGAACCTGGAGCCGCTCGTGCGGGCATCTCGGCTGTGATTTAATTTGGATAAGAGCGGGATTGGTGTTCTTCATTATAACCCTAATACAGCCGTACTGAACGATGACTGCGTTGTGGCAAGGAAATGTACCTTTATGTATCCTGAAATGAAGTAGCAGGCATGCACGCACACACACACACGCGCGCGCGCATGCACGCACGTCCAGACACACACACATGCACGGCCGAACCGTGCACGCGCACACATGCACGCACATGCACGCCCAGACACACACATGCACACCCAGATAAACACACATGCATGCCCACACGCGCGCGCACACGTGTCCAGACACACACACACACATGCACGTCCAGATATACACATGCACGCGCACACACATGTACCCACGTCCAGACACAGAAATGCGCGCGCGCACACACACACACACACACACACACATATGCATGCACACACACACGCACACACACATATGCACATGCACACACACACATGCACGTCCAGACACACACACATGCATGTCCAGATATACACATGCACACACACACACACACAAGCACGCACCGTAGCCTCCATGTTTATTTCATACAGAAAGCACAATATCGTTTCCATCAGACGGGCGGGCGTGTGATGCGAGCTAGCAGCGGCGTGTGAATGTGCTGATGCTGTCAGGCCCCTTTCTCTTCTCTCAAGTCGCACTGGTAAGCGATTCATATTTCTGCTTTTGCAGTGCCTCTCAGTCACGAGTGCTTCCACGAGGAGAGCAAAATTGGCCTGACAGAGTGGGCCGTCGTTCCGAGGAGCAGACGGACGGATAGTTGAAAGGAGAGCCTCTTTTTCTCTTACGTAGGTAGAAAAGACAACACTCGTCCACAGCACCATTACATCACTAATGAGGCTCTACGCAGCTTCCAGCCCACGTGGATATATATCTATATATCTATATCTATATCTATATCTATATCTATATCTATATATGTATATATATATATGTATATACACACACACATACATATACATACATATACACACATATTTGTATGTATATATATATGTGTGTGTGTGTGTGTGTGTGTATATATTGTAACGTGCATGGATAAGTAGACACTTTGGTCCCTGACCAACGGGTCGGACCAATTAGTCGACAGGTTAACGTTGTCGCTTGCGCAGTGGCGGTCTCAGACTGCTCCCTTAATTCGCTACTATATATATATATATATATAGAAGCAGCTGATGAGTACGAAACAGGCCTGTCCTGCGATGTATTAAAATCTTTTTTCCTGTATCCGTGTTGATATTCCGCTCCTCATTAGTTGAGCACTCACAACACCATTGACGGTTTCGGAAAAAAATGCTATATATATATCTATATCTATATCTATATATATATATATATATATATATATATATATATATATATATATCTATATCTATATCTATATATATATATATATATATATATATATATCTATATATATATATATATATATAGATATATATATCTATATATATATATATATATAGATATATATCTATATCTATATCTATATCTATCTATATATCTATATCTATCTATATATATATATATATATATATATATATATATATATATATATATATATATATATATATATATATATCTATATATATATATATATATATATATATATATATATATATATATATATATATAATGCTCCTGATTGCCTTCGACATCATATGCATACAAAAGATAAAGACACTGGTAGGTCGGGCTGGGCAATAATTCAGTATTATCATGCATCTTTCATTACAGCTGGATTAAATCTGGATGTTGTCATATTGTGATAAACAATTTAGTTGTCAAAATTTATGATGATGACAATCTGTTGTCTAAATTTCTCGCAAAACGAGGTCTGAAATATGTTGAGACAGTGTTATGTATTTGAAAAGTAGTTTTGGTTTGATATGATAGTAAACATTACCAGACAAGATAACCAGTGCAATGTGATGAACCTCAGTGGCACTGCTCAACATGGCATGTCACGGCATGTGCATATAAACATGGTATGTGCATATAAACATGACATGTCGTGGCATGTGCATATGAACATGACATGTCATGGTATATGCATATAAACATGGTATGCACATACCATGTGCATATAAACATGGTATGCCATGGTATGTGCATATAAACATGGTATGCCGTGGCATGTGCATATGAACATGGTATGCCGTGGCATGTGCATATGAACATGGTATGTCATGGTATGTGCATATAAACATGGTATGTCATGGTATGTGCATATGAACATGGTATGTCATGGTATGTGCATATAAACA
>JAJHIY020001647.1:22500-40000 GCA_022114975.2 Lampris megalopsis
TTCCTCCAGTCCTTGGTATTTCTCCAGCTTCTCATGCTCTTTCCTGGTGTTTCCATCGCTTGTGACTACTGCCTCGATCACTACTGCGGTCTTCTGTTCCTTGGCGACCACCACAATGTCTGGTTGGTTAGCCAGCACCTGCTCGTCAGTCTGGAACTTGAAGTCCCACAGGATCTTAGCTCTGCCACCCTCAACCCGCTTTGGCGGTGCCTCCCAGTTGGACTTTGGGACTTCCAGTCTGTATTCAGTACAGATGTTCCTGTACGCCATCCCAACCACTTGGTTCTGCCGTTCAGTGTAGGCTTCCCCAGCTAGCATCTTCCGCCCCGCTGCTAAGCGCTGGACTGTCTCAGGGCCGTCTTCGGGCAGCCTGCAGCTTGTCTGGTGTGGGTGAACTCCTCCTCGTTTTGAATTCAGGTGGTGTTTATTTTAATCACTTGACTCGGTTACAATTACAGCTTCAGAGGCCTTTACAGAAACAGCAGGTGACAAACGGACGACACCCCGCGTCCTTTGACCCTCGGCTTGGATGAGGGGAAAAGAAGAAAGGGAAAAGTGAGAACTCTCAAGAGGGGCAGCAGATGAGGGGATCCCTCTCCAGGACAGATGCCAAGTGGACGGTGGCTACACATGTCGAGATAATACTGTGTGATGGCAGGTGTAGTGAACGAGTGATGATATGCTCAGCAATTGAATGACAGTAACTGCATCTGAAGGCCCGCAGGGACTCTGCCAGGGCGGCGTATGGCTTGACTTTCATCAGCATACTGGTTCACACCTGGCCAGGCCCTCGAGCACCGATGAATTTTTTATCGAGACTGCTGTCCCCCCATGTCGACAACGAGGCGACGGGTTTCTAACGTATGTCCGGTCAGCCAGATGGGCACTTGAACCCGAGCCACGCGGACAGCACAGGATCCGGTTTCACTGCCACGGGCCCGTTTGACCGTTCTCCTGAATGACTGCAAATCAGCGGTGGATGGGGCGTTTTTGGGACGGCGCGCCACTTTCTGGTCTGGACAAGAGTCACAACTCCGTCAGGTCACATCAAACAACGAAACGCCCGAGTTCACTAATTTCCTCCGTGCGGCGACGCGCTGTAACCCCTGGCAACGACCGAGCCTAAAAGCGTCACGCAGAAATCCCGCGTTTGCAAATGGCAGGCGTCGAGAGGGCAAACATGGAGACTGACGGGCTGTGTGCCACGCACCCTCCTCGGCGCTTCTCCGGGCCTCATCAGCCGGTATAGAGTCCTTACTATAATAAGGCTGTCAGTGGATTTTGAGGAAGGTGTCTTCACACTGCTGGTGTCGGTTCATTTGGATGCTGCCCCCCCGAGCCCTGTGGCAAGCCATCATTGCTCATAACCAGCGTGTCAGTCAAAGGGAGGCAGGGGGGGGGGGACCCACAGCATCCTACCCTTCGGAGGTGCAAACGTTTATGAAAGACCGACACCTTGGTTCGGTGAGGGGTGGTGACGTCTCATGTGGCGTCTATGAATAGCAGATGCGTGATGGGGCGGGGGGGGGGCGGGGGGCGAGGAAGTGTTTGTTGTGGGCGCAAAACTACTTCTGACACCTCTGACTGTCAGCTCGCCTCTGCCGTTGAAGCGTATTCCCCAAGCCCCCCCCAACGCCCCGCCCCCCCAACGACAGGCCGGTGGCTGTCCGACCTCCGGACTACTTACTGGCGGAATGTTATTTCGAGATAAGCACGCCGGCTCTGGGTTCTGATAACGCCGCCCGAGATCTCGACTTCCGGTCGATCTTCGCCACAGAAGGTCGACGTCTTGCGGGAACGGGTCTCGTTCGGCCTCCCGCGGCGCCCTGCGCATAAACGCTGCGGAGAAGAAGTCGTCTGCGTCCGACTTCCGGGGTGCAGTATCAGCAGTTGTTTAGGTGGTGTCGTACGCAGGCAGTCCGCGTCAGCGCGGTTTCCGGTTACTCTCGCGGCGCTCCTCAGGGAGGACAACTGACACGTGCAGTAAACCGACCCGACAGACCGCCCCGCCTGACTGCAGGGGTTTATTTCTGTCCGTCCATCATTTTATTTGTCAGCGTCACCGTGACGGGGGGGAGGGGGGGGGTGTAAAATGGGCTTTATTAACACCCGCCTGGGGAAGGGTAAAACCTCCTCACCTCAACGCACATGATCAACCTGTCAGTCAAGCGGTCCTGAACCGCCCCCCCCTCATCTATCTCTCAAAGGGGGTGGTCGAGGTTAACGCATACCTCAAGTCAACCCCGGTCCGGGGAGGGCTGCACACTACCATATGCCTCCTCCCATACATGTGGAGTCGCCAGCTGCTTCTTTTTCACCTGACAGTGAGGAGTTTCACCAGGGGGACGTAGCGCGGGGGGAGGATCACGCTATTCCCCCCCCCGCCCGAACAGATGCCCCGACTGACCAGAGGAGGCGCTAGTGCAGCGACCAGGACGCATACCCACATCCGGCTTCCCACCCGCAGACACGGCCAATTGTGTCCGTAGGGACGCCCGACCAAGCCGGAGGTAACACTGGGGTTCAAACCGGCGATCCCCGTGGTGGTAGGCAACAGAACAGACCGGTATGCTACCCGGACGCCCCCCAAAGGCTTCTCTAAACGTCGGCGCTCACGTCACTCCGTCTGTGAAGCGGTCTGCGCCGGTCCTAACAGGCGTTTCACAGTGAGCGGCGCTCCGGCCAGATCAGCGAGACGGCGGCCTCCCCGCTCGCCAGCGTGGCTGCACGACTGAGGAGGTCCGAGGCCTCCTCACCTCTGCCGGGCTCGCTGCGTGGGCCTCTCCGCATCGCAGCTGTTGCGTGTACTCGGAGAGTTGTTTGGAGGACGTAAAACAAAGAGGATGAGCGGCTCCGGATTCATCCCGTGCGGTATCGGATACTGAAGGCTTAAAGCGTCTGTGATGAGCGGAGAGGTGACGTCACACACACACACACCAGACTCGTTTTTATTCATGTGCATGTATAGTATATGTGTGTCTTGTTGTCACAACAAGCCTTCATACGAGTCCAGGTGGAACCGTTCATTCATTAAAACCAGCGGTGGAAAACTCCGCTTCAGAAAGTAGAGGTACTGACCATGTATTTGCTCCGCCCGTGGCCTAAACCAGCTGACTCCACGAATTAGTTCTGCTGCCTGGCTGAAGTGTTGCGCCAATTAGAATCCGCTGGCTTAGTGCATGGGTGGAGCAAATACGTGGTCAGTACTTCTACTTTCTGAAGCGGAGTTTTCCACCTCTGGTTAAAGCGGGACGTTTAATCATTTCTTCCAGAGGTGGAAAAACCCGGTCCAGAAAGTAAAAACCCTAACCGTGTCTTTACTCCACCCATGTACTAAACCATCAGATTGCACTGACTAGTTTCCCAAATTAGCTGGTTTAATACATGGATGGAGTAAAGACGTGGTTAGGGTTTCTACTTTCTGGATCGGGTTTTTCCACCTCTGATTTCTTCTACCAGCCACACTGGAAACGTCCAGTGTGCAGCTCCTAGTGGGCAACAGGGACGCCCCCGAAAGCGGCCGACTAGCAAGAGTCCTCCGGAAGGCCGCTCGTCCGGTCTTCCTCTCTTTCTCTGCCTTCTCCGCCATCACAGACTCTACTTTCTTTCCCTTTCCTAAATTGCCAGATCCTGCTTCTCAACTGGGAGCTGTTTGATGGAGAATCCTCAGATTCATTTTTGATGCCGGGCTTTGATAAAAGAGGTGTTTTCTAACAATCGAAGTCAGAGCAACGGGGAGTCCCCCCCACATCAAACGCAAACATGCAATGCCGGCTCCCTCGCTTTCCTTTTTCTTTCCTTTTTCTTTCCAGTTGATATAAGGAGTGAAAGATTTAAAAGAGGGGGGGGGAGGGGGGGCTCTCATCAGAGTTTGGTGCAATCTGTTCGCTGTTTATTTGTGTTTCCCCAATCAGCGGGGAGAGAGAGACACACAGGATGGAGAGAAAGTAAAAAAAATAATAATCAACTTTTATTTCCTAAGCTCCTCTCCCTGTTGAAGTTCGTCGACGTGCCTTCGCCCTGCCGAGGGTGTTGGAGATCCTGTTGGTAGGCTGCCAGCCGGTCTCACGTTGTACCCGGCCGTCTCTGTCTTATAAAGCTCGCGTGCCCTTTTCATTTCCTTAATAAAGAGCAGCCACTAAAGGTAGAGCATGAACCGTTTTCTGCCTTGTAACCCCCCCCTCCCACCCCAACACCCCCACCACCACCACCCTGCTCCCCTAACCCAATTAGTCCTGTGCAGAACTGTGCACCGTCGCCGAAAAGCCCTGAGCACTACGTCGGCTCCGAATGCCCAAGGTATGTTATTATCTTGTATTAGTGCACCACCTGCCTCGCCGTAATGATTAGCTAATTGGCTCAGCGCGTGTTCTGAAATAATAAAGGGAAGGAGACATTTTACTCTGATTAAGGAGGCACACCAGGTGACCGGAGTGCAAAGCCACCGAGGCCCACTCAAAGTAGGCCGCACTTAAATGTCAAGGATACGCTGTCGAGATAAGTCCACGCCGCGAGGATCTACTCTCGAAACTTCACACGGCGCCGGTCGGACCTGGGCTTTATCTTTTGGTGTTGCTTACAATTGGTATTTAGTGACAAGCTCGGCCGCTAAGAGGTACGCATGGTGTTGGGGAGTCCCCCCAAAATGGCGGCGTGTTCTGAGGCGTGCTGTTGTTTGCCATTTTTTTTTAGATACTCTTCTTCTTCTTCTTTTTCATCTTTCGGCTGCTCCCGTTAGGGGTCGCAACAGCGGATCATCTCTTTCTATCGTTCCTCGTCCTCTGCGTCTTCCTCTGTCACACCAGCCACCTGCATGTCCTCCCTCACCACATCCATAAACCTCCTCTTTGGCCTTCCTCTTCTCCTCTTTCCTGGCAGCTCCATATTCAGCATCCTTCTCCCAGTATACCCAGCATCTCTCCTCCACACATGTCCAAACCATCTCAATCTTTCCTCTCTTGCTTTGTCTCCAAACTGTCCAACTTGAGCTGTCCCTCTAATATAATCATTTCTAATCCTGTCCTTCTTCGTCACTCCCAACGAAGATCTTAGCATCTTCATCTCTGCCTCCTCCAGCTCCACCTCCTGTCTTTTCATCAGTGCCACTGTCTCCAAACCATACAACATAGCTGGTCTCACAACCATCCTGTAATCCGTCCCTTTAACTCTTGCTGGTACCCTTCTGTCACAAATCACTCCTGACACACTTCTCCACCCACTCCACCCTGCCTGCACTCTCTTCCTCACCTGTCTTCCGCACTCCCCGTTACTTTGGACAGTTGACCCGAAAGTATTTAAACTCACACGCCTTCATCACAGCTACTCCTTGCATCCTCACCATTCTGCCGTCCTCCCTCTCATACACCCATAGGTATTCCATCTTGCTCCTACTTTCATTCCTCTTCTCTCCAGTGCATACCTCCACCTCTCCGGGCTCTCCTCGACCTGCTCCCTACTCTCGCTATAGATTAATATGTCATCCACGAACATCGTAGTCCATGGAGACTCCTGTCTGATCTCATCCGTCAACCTGTCCATCACCATTGCAAACAAGAAAGGGCTCAGAGTCGATCCTTGATGTAATCCCACCTCCACCTTGAACCCATCCATCACTCCTACTTCACACCTCGCCACTGTCACAGTGCCCTCATACATATCCTGCACCACTCCTACATACTTCTCTGCCACTCCTGACTTCCTCATACAATACCACACCTCCTCTCTCGGCACCCTATCGTATGCTTTCTCTAAATCTACAAAGGCACAATGTAACTCCTTCTGGCCTTCTCTATACTTCTCCATCAACATTCTCAAAGCAAACATCGCATCCGTGGTGCTCTTTCCTGGCATGAAACCATACTGCTGCTCGCTAATCATCACCTCTCCTCTTAACCTAGCTTCTATTACTCTTTCCCATATCTTCATGCTGTGGCTGATCAACTTTACACCTCTGTAGTTGTTACAGTTCTGCACATCACCCTTGCTCTTGAAAACTGGTACCAGTATGCTTCTTCTCCACTCCTCAGGCATCCTCTCCCTTTCCAAGATTGTGTTAAACAATCTAGTTAAAAACCCCACTGCCATCTCTCCTAAGCACCTCCATGCCTCCATATGTATGTCATCTGGACCAACTGCCTTTCCACTCTCCATCCTCTTCATAGCTGCCCTCACTTCCTCCTTGCTAATATACCGCACTTCCTGATTTACTATCCCCACCTCATCCAACCTTCTCTCTCTCTCTCATTTTATTCATTCATCAGCCCCTCGAAGTATTCCTTCCACTTTCTCTACACACTCTCCTCTCTCATCAGCACATTTCCATCGCTATCATTCATCAGCCTAACCTGCTGCACATCCTTCCCAGCTCGGTCCCTCTGTCTAGCCAATCGGTACAAGTTTTTTTTCTCCTTCCTTAGTGTCTAACCTGTCACACAACTCACCATATACAGTTTCCTTTGCCTTCACCCCCTCCCTCACGCGCATCTCCTTATACTCTTGTCTACTTTCTTCATCTCTCTGACTATACCATTACTTCTTCGCCAACCTCTTCCTCCGTATACTTTCCTGTACTTCCTCATCCACCACCATGTCTCCTAGTCGTCCTTCCCCTGTCCAGATGACACACCAAGTACCTTCCTAGCTGTCTCCCTCACCATTTCTGCAGTGCTTTCCCAGCCATCTGGCAAATCTTCACTACCACCCAGTGCCTGTCGTAACTCCTCCCTGGACTCCACACAAAAATCTTCCTTCTTTACTTCCACCATTTGATCATTGGCCCTTCCTTTACACTCTTCCTCTTCTGGATCTCCAAAGTCATCCTACAGACCACCATGCGATGCTGCCTTGCTACGTTCTCCCCTGCCACCACTTTGCAGTTCCCAGTCTCTTTCAGATTGCACCCCCTGCATAAGATGTAGTCCACCTGTGTGCACCTTCCTCAAATCTTATACATCAACCTGTGTTCCCCCCTCTTCTTAAAATAGGTATTCACCAAAACCACCCCCCCCCTTTATCTCCCCAATTGTATCCGGCCAATTACCCCACTCTTCCGAGCCATCCCAGTCACTGTTCCACCCCGTTTGCCAATCCAGGGAGGGCTGCAGACTACCACATGCTTCCCCCGATACATGTGGAGTCGCCAGCCGCTTCTTTTCACCTGACAGTGAGGAGTTTCCCCAGGGGTAGGATCACGCTATTCCCCCCAGTTCCCCCTCCCCCCTGAACGGGCGCCCCAACTGACCAGAGGAGGCGCTAGTGCAGTGACCAGGACACACACCCACATCCGGCTTCCCACCCACAGACACGGCCAATTATGTCTGTGGAGGCGCCCGACCAAGCTGGAGGTAACACGGGGATTCGAAATGGCAATCTCCGTGTTGGTAGGCAACGGCATAGACCGCTACGCTAGCCATTTCAATTCTTTTCACAAAATCCACCATCAGCTGTCCTTCCACATTCCTCTCCTTGACACCATAACTATCCATCACCTCTGTTCCGTTCACAAATATGCCCATTGAAGTCCGCTCCAATCACCACCCTCTCCTCCTTGGGTACCCTCTCCACCACTTCATCCAACTCACTCCAGAATTCTGCTTTCTCTTCCATCTCACACCCAACTTGCGGGGCATATGTGCTGACAACATTCATCATCACACCTTCGATTTCCAGCTTCATGCTCATCACTCTGTCTGACACTCTTCACCTCCAACACACTCTTGGCATACTCTTCCTTCAGAATTACCCCTACCCCATTTCTCATCCCATCCACGTCGTGGTACAAGAGTTTGAACCCACCTCCGATACTCCTGGCCTTACTCCCCTTCCACCTGGTCTCTTGCACACACAGTATGCCTACCTGTCTTCTCTCCATCATATCAGCCAGCTGTCTCCCTTTGCCAATCATAGTGCCAACATTCAATGTTTCGACTCTCACATCCACACTCCTGCCCTTCCTCCCCTCCCGCTGCCTCTGCACATGCCTGAAATCTGACTCATGATCTGCATATTTGATTTGGCAAAGGTTGTATGCCGGATTCCCTACTTGACACAACCCTCCTCATTTATGCGGGCTTGGGACCAGCACTAATTATGCACTGGCTTGTGCCTCCTCAGTGGCTGGGTTAGATACACAACTTCTGTTTTTTAGAAAAACAAAGTTGAGCTCTCCAAAGCCCAGTGGTGTTTCTAAGCTATACACAATAAATACTTCTTCACAGTCAAACTGGATCAGCTTATCCAGCCGATTGTGAAATATGTTTCCCATATATGAAAATCACATTATAACAGTTTTTAGGTTCACACAGCTTCACTTTTCAATCCACATGAACTCTTAACTATTTCCTTGATCACGGTCCGGGTATCCGCTATCTGTAACTGAACAACAACAACAACAACAACAACAACAACTTAGTTTTGTATCGGGCCTTTCAAGGAGCCCAAGGACGCTTTACACTAGATAAGAATAAAAAACGGAAGTGGGAGGAGCTACCCAGGTGAGAAGATGCACCAGAGAAATACCTGAAAGTCGATGACTAGACATGTGAGCCGGGAGAATTACTCAGGTTTTGGCTAACCACCTTGTTCACATTGTTTCCCGCTACGCTGATGGATACTGCGCACAATGAGGGACATCAGGGATTAGCACGGGTAACCTGCCCTACAAGACAAAAGAGGAGCAAGTGTGAGGGTCAATAAACTGTGAACCATTTCTTCTACCACGTTCACCACATTGTTGGTCCACAAGTAATCTGTATGTCAAGAATCATTTCTCTATGGGGATGAACCTTCACCATCAAAGCATCCACAGTACAGTGAATGCTGGTTTTTATTATTCATTTTGTATTATTCATTTTATGCTGTCAAAGGGCGTCTGGGTAGTGTAGCGGTCTATTCCGCTGCCTACCAACACGGGGATCGCCGGTTCGAATCCCCATGTTACCTCCGGCTTGGTCCGGCATCCCTACAGGCACAATTGGCCGTGTCTGCGGGTGGGAAGTCGGATGAGGGTGTGCGTCCTGGTCGCTGCACTAGCGCCTCCTCTGGTCTGTCGGGGCAGCTGTTCGGGGGGGGGAGGGGGAACCGGGGGGAATAGCGTGATCCTCCCACGCGCTATGTCCCCCTGGTGAAACTCCTCACTGTCCGGTGAAAAGAAGCGGCTGGCGACCCCACATGTATCGGAGGAGGCATGTGGTAGTCTGCAGCCCTCCCCGGATGGGCAGAGGGGGTGGAGCAGCGAGAAGAGTGGGGTAATCGCCTGGATACAATTGGGGAGAAAAAGGGGAGGAAATCGCCCCCCCTCCCCACACACAAAAAAAATTATGTTGTCAAGTGGGAGTAGAAAAGGGCTCAGCAGCAGTAATGGTGTTCAAGTAAAAATGGTAGCAGCAGACGTGACGTAGCGCGGTGTAGATCCTCTGCCTTCCGCAGCAGCATGCTCCAGTCTCCATTTCTCTGCTGGCTGCGTGTTCTTGGAGGATTTGATCGGTTGAAACAAATAACAGGGAGATTTTAAAAGTCAAACTGCATACAACCCCCATCGCCTCGCTTTGCTCCTTCAGATTCAAAACACGAGGCATCCCTCTTCAGAGGAAGGGCTGCAGCGTTACCCGATTAACTTGACAGTATGTCCACATGTTGGAGACCGGCTCATCCCTGCTGGATGACTGATACGACTCAGGCGGGGTAGTTCAAAGAATTGAAGGAATTTGTGAAGTCGCATGACATTATGAGAGAGAGAGAGAGAGAGAGAGAGAGAGAGAGAGAGAGAGAGAGAGAGAGAGAGATCCCAACAGGAGACGTGTCGCTGACAAAGAAACCGTTGCAGTTGCTGAACTCCAGGTGACGCAACAGACGGTCTCTGGTCACAGAGCTAACACGTGCATTATAGATGAGCACTCGATGCAGACAGACAGGCTGGTTCACATCAAGAGTAGCTCGGTGTTGGCGTGAGAAGGCCCGAGCGTCGGATGTCTAGAAATCAAGGTTGCACGACGCGCCCGACACGCTGCTGACAGATACGTATATATAGGCTAACCTAAAGACCTTAAAGATGGTGCCTTATATGGTCCCCTCTGTCAGGGGCCCACGAATCAAAAGTTGCTGGATGGGGCCAAGTGTCTCTTAGTCTGAGCTCAAAAGTACTGTTTCTTGGAGTTTAGACTTCCAGATTGGTTTCTCGAGAACGTGTGCATTAGCAGAGGCAACGTTTAGTCGCTAGCGGTCTATTCAACACGGGGATCGCCGGTTCGAATCCCCGTGTTACCCCTGGCTTGGTCGGGTGTCCCTACAGACACAACTGGCCGTGTCTGCGGGTGGGAAGCCGGATGTGGGTATGTGTCCTGGTTGCTGCACTAGCGCCTCCTCTGGTCGGTCAGGGCACCTGTTGGGGGGGCTGGGGGTGGGGAGGATAGTGTGATCCTCCCACGTGCTACATCCCCCTGGTGAAACTCCTCACTGTCAGGTGAAAAGAAGCAGCTGGCGACTCCACATGTATGGGAGGAGGCGTGTGGTAGTCTGCAGCCCTCCCCGGGTCGGCAGAGGGGGTGGAGCAGCGAGAAGAGTGGGGTAATCGGCCGGATACAGTTGGGGAGAAAAAGGGGGAAAATTCCAAAAAAAAAAGAAAAGAAAAAGAAAAAGTGTCTGGGCTGGCTACGGATTTCTTGGTACCGCTTAATTTGCAGGCAGGCGTGTCCCTCGTAAGTGAAGGACTCTGGTGCAAACTGCTTCAAAACCACCGAGATGTTCGCCGCTAATTGTGCAGAAGTTCTGATAAATCCAAATGAAAGAAACCGGCAACGCCTGTAAGGGACTCTGCAGAAAGTTAAAGGCAGAGGTTTAGAGAGGTATTTGATGCCACACTGCTTTTCCACACACACACACACACACACACACACACACACACACACACACACACACACACACACACACACACACACACACACACTTGTTAAACTCTGTTCTAATACAACTGTGGGACCACCTGTTATTTTTCTTTACAACTAAATTCATATGGCGTCCCCATCCAGAGGAGAGGCTCCAGTCTGGCGATAATCTCTCTGTGACGCAGAGCTCCTGTCTACCTCACGTCTGCATCAGAAACACGTACTGCGGGTCCGCGGTGGTGTAGCGGTCTAAGCAGGGGCTTTGTGTCGATGCAGTTGCCCACTGGGGACCCGGGGTTCGCGCCCCGGTCTCGTCAGATCCGACTATGGCCGGGCTCGATGAAGCAGCAATGATTGGCAACGTTGTGTTCGGGAGGGGGGCGGAGTCGGCTTGTGTTCGTCACGTGAATGCGTCTCTGGGTGTGTCGGGAAAAGCGGTGGTTCGGCCTGGAGTCGCCTCGTCACGAAAGTGGGGGGGCGGTCTCCTTCCAGACTGCCGGCCGGAGAGACGCGGATGGCGAACGCACGAGGTACGAGGGTGGGTGTTTGAACTAAAATAGGGATCGATTGGCCGCTAAATTGGGAGAAAATCAGAAATAAATTTATAAAAACAATAGAACCACGTACTGTGTGCACATCCGGCCTGTTGTGTATCGTTGTTTATCCCCTTTTTCTCGGCAGGTGTATCTCTCCGATTCTGCCCATCCGGGGAGGGCTGCAGACTACCACGTGCCTCCTCCGATACATGTGGAGTCGCCAGCCGCTTCGTTTCA
This sequence comes from Lampris megalopsis, assembly GCA_022114975.2. Taxonomy (NCBI): domain Eukaryota; kingdom Metazoa; phylum Chordata; class Actinopteri; order Lampriformes; family Lampridae; genus Lampris; species Lampris megalopsis. The sequence continues at coordinate 34,154 of JAJHIY020001647.1, forward strand.
CCTGACAGTGAGGAGTTTCACCAGGAGGACGTAGCGCGTGGGAGGATTACGCTGTTCCTCCCCCAGAACAGTCGCCCCGACCGACCAGAGGAGGCGCTAGTGCAGCGACCAGGACACACACCCACATCCGGCTTCCCACCCGCAGACACGGCCAACTGCCTAGGGACGCCCGACCAAGCTGGGGGCAACACGGGGATTCGAACCGGCGATCCCCGTGTTGGTGGGTAACGGAATAGACCGCCACGCTACCCAGACGCCCTGTTGTGCATAGTTTGATTGATATGTGCCAGACTAGTTTATAATTTTTGATTATTTTGTGTGTTTAGTGTAATTGTATAGCCTGTTTGTCTTGTGCTTAACACGTTACTAAAGCCATGGTAATGTGGTGTGTGTGTGTGTGTGTGTGTGTGTGTGTGTGTGTGTGTGTGTGTGTGTGTGTGTGTGTGTAAAGATATGATCCTGATGGTTTATGCATAGGCAATGTTTAAAGGTACATTCCGTAACGGCATGCACCACCACGACAACACGAGTGGTCCCTAACAAGCAGGAACACGACGCGTCTCCGCATCAGGTCGGCAGCCGCGTGTACTCGCGTGAGACACGGAGACAAGAGCAGGACTCAGACAGGACTAAAGGCGATGCGGCATCGCTGGTTTTCTCATCCGTACGTGAGAAAACGAACATTTACAAAGTCTGACCAAACAAAACAACTGCAGAAGTAGGGCAGACAGCCGCCGTGTGCAGCATCTGTGGATTAAACTTTTTAATTTTTTATTTATTTTTTTTACTGCAGCCACGGCAGACAGAGGTTAGGCTGGAAAGTGGTAAAATCATAGAGAGAATAGACTCAAACTTGTTTTGTTTTTTAAGCTGTGAGAGAAACCATAGACTGCTCATTCCCCACACAGCATCTCTTGTCCTAAATCTATCCTCCCTCTCTCTCTCTCACGCACACTGGATTATTTTGCTCCCTATTTGTTGAGCACTTTCCTTACAGTTGAGTGTTTCTTTTAACAAGTATATATATATGTGCGGCGAATTGAAGGGGGCAGCCCAGGAACCGTCGCCACAGCCGGGACGCGAACCCGTATCTCCCGGACCGCGGGCGACAACGTTAACCAGTTGACTAAAGGGTCCAACCCGTTAGCCAAGGCCTAACGTGTCTACTTATTCGTGTACGTTACACTACCCCTCTCTTTCGGGAAGCGTGTCCCTGCGCTTCAGCATATCAGCTCCCTCACGCCTCTGGGCGCACGCGCTTCCAATGACCTCACGGTCTCACCATCCCACTTCTGACACCAATGCAGCAAATCAGGGGGGCAGCCCGGGAACCGTCGCCCCTGGTGGGATGCGAACCCGTATCTCCCACACTGCGGGCGACAACGTTAACCAGTCGACTAAAGGGTCCGACCCGACGGGTCTACTTATCCATGCACGTTACAATATATATATATACATATACACACTCCCGCAGTACACCCCCCTCCACAGAATGCCCCGGGGTACACGGTCGTAAGCCTTCTCCACGTCCACAAAACACAAATAGACTAGCTGGTCAAACTCCCATGCCCCCTTCAGCACTTCCGCAGGGGTAAAGAGTTGGTCCATTGTTCCACGGCCAGGAAAGAATCTGCATTGTTCCTTCTGGATCCGAGTTTCGACAATCGGTCGGAGCCTCATTTCCAGCACCCTAGAGTAGACTTTTCCAGGGAGGCTGAGCGATGTGATGCCCCAATAATTGGAGCACACCCTCCGGCCCCTCTTTTTAAATATGGGAACCCCCACCCCAGTCTGCTGCTCCACAGGAACTGTCCCCGACCTCCACGCGAAACTGAAGAGGTGTGTCAGCCAAGACAGCCCAACAATGTCCAGAGCCTTCAGCATCTCAGTCTGACTCTCATTCACACCCGGGGCCTTGCCACCGAGGAGCTTCTTAACTACCTCAGAGACCTCTGCCAGGGATATGGGTTGGGCTTCCGCTGAGTCTTCAGACTCTACCTCCTCCACTGAGGACGTGTTAGCCGGGTTCAGGAGCTCCTCAAAGTGTTCTTTCCATCGCTTGACAACATCCCCAGTCTGGATCAACAGTTCCCCTCCCCGGCTGAACATAGCCTGAGTCAAGCCCTGCTTTCCCTTCCTGAGTCGTTGGACGGTCTGACAGAACTTTCTTGAGGCCAACCAAAAGTCCTCCTCCATAGCCTTGCAGAACTCCTCCCACACCCGGATTTTTGTTTCCGCGACCACCGAAGCCGCTGCCCTTCTGGCCTCCCGGTACATATCTGCTGCTTCAGGAGACCCCTGGGCCAACCAAGTCCGAAAGACCTCCTTCTTCAGCCTGATGGCTTCCCTCACCACCGGTATCCCCCAGCGGGTTCTTAGGTTGCCACCTCGACAGGCACCGATGACCTTACGACCACAGCTCCTGCCTGCCGCATCTGCAATAGAGGCTTTAAACATGGCCCACTCAGACTCCATTTTTCCAGCCTCCAGGGGTACCGGGGCAGTTGCTACAAGCCATCCGATCCTTGTATAACCAAAGTGAGAGCTGTGTCCGCATTCACGGCACAAAGACAAACATGTTTTTGGTGGGTGTCGGACTCCACCAAGGTTGTCCCTTGTCTCCGATTCTGTTTGTAATATTCATGGACAGAATCTCAAGGCACAGTCAAGGTGAGGAGTGTGTCCGTTTTGGGAACCTCAGAATTGCATCGCTGCTCTTTGCAGATGATGTGATTTCGTTGGCTTCATCAGAACGCGACCTCCAGCGTGCACTGGGGTGGTTTGCAGCTGAGTGTGAAATGGCTGGGATGAGAGTCAGCACCTCCAAGTCTGAGACCATGGTTCTCCACCGGAATATGATGGTTTGCTCCCTCCGGGTTGGGGATGAGTTGTTGCCTCAAGTGAAGGAGTTCAACTATCTCGGGGTCTTGTTCACAAGTGAGGGTAGGATGAAGCGGGAGATTGACAGGTGGATTGGTGCAGCATCAGCAGTAATGCAGATACTGTACAGGACCGTTGTGGTGAAGAGGGAGCTGAGCCAGAAGGCAAAGCTCTCAATTTACCAGTCAATATTCGTTCCAACCCTCACCTATGGTCATGAACTTTGGGTAGTGACCGATCAGGTGACATCGCGGATACAAGTGGCTGAAATGAGTTTGCTCCGGAGGGTGTGTGGGCTCAGCCTTAGAGATAGGGTGAGGAGCTCGGACATCCGGAGGGAGCTCGGAGTAGAGCCGCTGCTTCTTCGTATCGAAAGGAGCCAACTGAGGTGGTTCGGGCATCTGATTAGGATGCCTCCTGGGCGCCTTCCTTTGGGATTTTACTGGGCACGGCCAACTGGGGGAAGACTCTGAGGTAGATCCAGAACTCGCTGGAGGGACTACATCTCCAATCTGGTGTGGGAACGCCTTGGGATCCCCCAGGAGGAGCTGGAGGGAGTTGCTGGCGGAGAGGGACGTCTGGAGTGCCTTACCTAGCTGCCACCATGACCCGACCCCGGAGAAGTGGCTGAAGATGAACGAATGACTGAATATATATATATGGACGGCACGGTGGCGCAGTGGTTAGCATGGTCGCCTCACAGCAAGAAGGTCCTGGGTTTGAGCCCCGTGGTAGTCCAACCTTGGGGGTCGTACCAGGTTGTCCTCTGCGTGGAGTTTATATGTTCTCCCTGTGTCTGCATGGGTTTCCCCAGGGGGCTCCGGTTTCCTCCCTAGGTCCAAAGACATATAGGTCAGGTGAATCAGCTGTAATAAATTGTCTCTAGGTGTGAATGTATGTGTGTGTGCGTGTGCGTGTGTGTGTGGGCCCTCTCCCCACCTGCCGCCCAATCACTGCTGGGATAGGCTCCAACCTATCCCCGTGACCCTGAGAGCAGGATAAGCGGTTTGGATAATGGATGGATATATATGTGTGTGTATGTGTGTGTGTGTGTGTGTGTGTGTGGTGTAAAAGCTCCTATGGTTGTTGTGATATATTGCCCACCACTAACAGTAACAGGTTGTCTAACAGAACAGACTATGTGCTGTGCTCGACTAAACTTATATTGGGTTTTGTACGTGCTTCGTATTTCTTGAGGCCATTTAATCTTCTATCATAAATACAAGAAATATTCAGGCCGGAAAGTGAAGCGCCAACTGTGTTGACGTCCCTGTCCTCGATTCCACTCATCTTTGGCCTGATGATGTTAATTAATTAACTTAGCAGAACTGTCTCGGAAATATCTCGAAGACACGATCTGGGTATTATCAAAATTAGCCCTATAAAATCAATTGCAAATAGAGTGAATATGAAGCAATTTGTTAAAAAAAAAAATGCAAATAATTTCCACACTTTCTTTCTAGGTAGTTGGGACCTCCAGAAGTCAAACTTACTGAAAGACAGTCATGATTTCATAACGTTATCTCTAATCTTTAGTGTGTGTGTGTGTGTGTGTGTTAAAAGAAACACTCAACGGTAGGGAAAGTGTTAAAAATAAGGAGGAAAATAATCCAGTGAGCCAAGCAAGTTCTTTATGAAACAGTACAAGCCTGTTTCATGCCACACGTTTATAGATATATATACATATATATACACACACACATACATACATACATACAAACATACATATATACACATATACACACACATACATATATATGTATATGTGTGTGTGTGTAAATATATATATATACACAAACACACACACACACACACACACACACACACACATGCTATAAACACATATACATAATACATACATACATACATAGTACTGCAGTATAGTATGATATGTATGTGGTATAGGTTGTTATTGATTTAATCCTGATCTTTGCCATTCCAGGGGCAAGTTCCCTCCCCTGAATGCTTAAGTCCCCTTTTTATCTCCATTATCCTCTTAATTGCTGTGGTGTTTTAAGAAAACTACTCCAAGTTAATCACTGTACCCGAGTCCTCAGCAGCCAAACCCGTGCGACTGCAGGCCTGCAGATATATCCAGCTATTTCAGCCTCCTTTATCAGATGCGGAAGCTAGCCTGGCGTCCTCCTGGTCCCAGACTGCCTGAGCTCTGTGGCCGGGGTGACTGTCACTGGTATACGTAGAGAGGAGGAAGAGGAGGAAGTTGTCTAATTGCAGATGTTGCCCCAGGGAGTCCCCCAAGGCAGAGGAGATAACGTGAGCCCACCACAGGGGCCCTATCTATGAGTAATGACCTCAGTCGTCTTCACACACACACACACACACACACACACACACACACACACACACACACACACACACACACACACACACGTACACACACACACGCACACATGCACACGCACACACACACTTGCTCCCCGGACAGTGACATCATCTCAAGGTAACCAAGTGGATAAGTGGGTGCAGGTTGAGTGGTAAGGGGATTGGTTGCACTTTGAAGGTGCATGGGGATTTGGAGGAGAGTAGTGGTTAAATGAGTCATTAGCGCAATTTGGAGATGGGCCCTTGGGCTTTTGGAGGCTGTGGTCACTTGCATCAATGCAGAAACGCCATGAGCGTGATTTTGTGTGTGTGTGTGTGTGTGTGTGTGTGTTAGTGAGGGGATATTGAGTTCATTTTTTTTCTACTTGAACCTTAAGACCTCTGAAATCTACTGCAATCTTTGATAACACACGAAAGTAATGTGTCCATCAAAGGGATTGTAACACAGAGGAGTGCGTTTCAATTTCCACTTACGGTGTGGAAAGTTCGCATCGGCCTCACCCAGTACCAGTGTGGGTAGATGGCAGCATGAACTTACATTTGTGGCGGCCTCCCCAGTACCGTCCATGCAGTGTGTTTGTCCATGTCTGCATCTAAGTTTGTCTTCGTTTGATGGCTGGCAGA
>JAJHIY020001647.1:45000-52111 GCA_022114975.2 Lampris megalopsis
GCTGACTGTGTGCGTACTTGTTGATTTGTCTACTTGTACTCAACACGTGTGAGAAGTAAACTCGGACAACTTGTTGTTTAACGTCACGATCCCAGACGATCACGCTGCCTGTGGCTCTGCTGGCAGCTGTATCTGTGCCTCTGACTTCACACCGAGGACATTTCTGTTAATGTCCGTCCTGCAAGGTGGATGTGGGAATGCAGTGATGTACAACGACGTTATGAGCAATGCAGGTTGATGTTAGTAACAATGTACCGTCATCTAAAAACACTGCACAGTGATGCTACTGTAACCGGTTATTTTCTTGCCCGGTGCGGGATTCGATACGAGGTGTACTGCACCACAAGGCGACATCACTAACCGCTCGGCTAAAGGGTCAGACCCGTTAGCTAGGGGCTAACGTGTCTTGTTACTAGCTTACAGTCGTCACCCTCCCCGGAAGCGCGCCCTCGCGCTTTGTTATTCCCGCGCTCCGAAGAGACTTCTGAGGATCTGCACATTTCCGGATCCCATCGCTGCCACCAATGTAACCGGTTATTTTCTTGCCCGGTGCGGGATTCGATACGGGTGTACTGCACCACAAGGCGACATCACTAACCGCTCGGCTAAAGGTTCAGACCCCTTAGCTAGGGGCTAACGTGTCTTATTAGTAGTTTACACTAGCAACACAGTGTATGGCATTGTTACGAAAACAGTGTATAATGATGATTGTAACACAATGTGTAATGGTGTAAGTAACAGAGTAAGAAAGCAAGTAACACTGTGATGACCACAACAGTGTTCATTGGTGATAACAGTGTACAGTAATAATAGTGTAACGTGCATGGATAAGTAGACACGCTGGCCGCTGGCCGGCCGGTCTGACCCTCTAGTCTAGCGGTTAGCGATGTCTCCTGCGGTGCGGGCGATACGGGTTCGCGTCCCGGCCGCGGCAGTTCCTGTGGTTGCCCCCCCGAATTCGCTGCAACAGCAACACAGTGACAATGGCAGCACAGTGTACAGTAATAATAGCAACACGGTGTACAGTGACGATAGCAACAGTGTACAGTAATAATAGCAACACGGTGTACAGTAACAATAGCAACACGGTGTACAGTAATAATAGCAACACAGCGTACAGTGACTTTAGTGGGATTATTAATGATTAACCAGAATATACATTTCGGCAGTTTTACATCTCACTCAGGTTAAGGGTCCATATCAGGAGGCTTTTTGGGTTTTCCCCTTTCCTTTAGTGTGTTATACAGCTGGGCGGAGGGCGGCACGGTGGTGCAGTGATTAGCGCAGTCGCCTCACAGCAACAAGGTCCTAGGTTCGAGCCCCGGGGTAGTCCAACCTTGGGGGTCATCCCGGGTCATCCTCTGTGGGAAGTTTGCATGTTGTCTGCGTGGGTTTCCTCCCAGATTCCAAAGACATGTAGGTCAGGTGACTCGGCCATACCAAATTGTAGGCGTGTGCGTGTGTGTATGTCGGCCCTGCGTGATGGCCTGGAGGTCTGTCCAGAGTGTCTCCCCGCCTGCCGCCCAATGACTGCTGGGATGGGCCCCAGCATCCCCGCGACCCGGAGAGCAGGATAAGCAGTTTGGATAATGTATGGATAGCTGGATAGCTGGGAGGTGCATGTAAAGTGTCTGCAGAAGCCCAAAGTCCACACCAAAGGGAGTTATCTATCTGACAGGAAACACCGCCCGAATGGCCTGTTTGCAGTCCAGCGTTTTCTTCTGTTACTTATGTACGCCACTATACGTAACATATTTGCATAATGCCCACCTAGCGCCTGCTTTGGCCCGCCCTCAAACCAGGTTGGGTAGAGCTGGTCTGAGCTGGTCTGGTGTGGCGTGTGTCAAAGACACACATGTCCAGCGCAGCACACCGCTTCTCCCAGGCAAGTTGACCCCACCTTCTCGTGGTTCAGACTGCTATCACCGACGGCGCTCTGGCTATGGGCGAATCGCCGGCGCCCTAGAAAGTAACCGGCCCCCTGCTGCCTTGTGGGATAGGCTATTTAGCGAAAGGCTAAGGGCGGGGCAAACCTCCGAAGGAGTAACCTCCACCCCCCCATAGACCAATTAGGATGGCCCACTTGAACGTGGACACGTCCTGGTAAGTGAGTCAAGGTTAGCCCAGTTATGGGTTAATTAAAACAAACTAGTGCCTTGGAGACGCCCTGGGAGGGGTAAAGGCCATGGGACCAACCCAGACAGAAGTTGGGTTCCGAAGGAGTTGCGGATACCATCAGCGACCGACAAGCAGTTCTCGACTGCGGCGGAAGGATGATGATGATGATGATGATGGTGATGATGATGATGATGAGTTTGGTTAGTGTGTGAGGAGACCGCTGTTTTCTTCACTGTGAAGGCAAATTCACCTTGTATGGACTCCCAGAGGAAGACGAGTGTGTAGCCAACTTACCTGAAATTGTGTTGAAATATGGGGATGGTTTTGACCACAAGATACTGAACAGTGTTCAAGTGTGGAGGTGGATTTATGATTACTGCTCCAACGCCCCGTTGTTCCGAAAATACACAGCGCCCCCTGGAGTTTTTAAAAATATCTTAGTGTACTTTGACGTGACACAGGGCAAAGGTATCGTTTACTACTAATTTGCGTGAATAGGAGATTTAATGTTAGGAGATGGAAACGGATGATCCGCTGTGGCGATCCCTAACGGGAGCAGCCGGAAGCAACAGCAGCAGCAGCAGTAATAGTAGTAGTAGTAGTAGGAGGAGGAGGAGGAGGAGGAAGAGGAGGTGTAATGTTTAAAGCACTTGTGAGAACATCATCTCTACATCACCAGAAATATCAGATTTCTTGTATGTATCTCTGGCCAGCTCAGATCCGTGATGTGACCAGGCTTTTAAAACATGCGACACCAGACGGGACACGGCAGTCAGATCAATACTGTCACAGGCACAACATCAGAAATGGCTGAGATCAGGCTCTCTGTTGGAGAGGGTTAATTTTTGACGTGGGGTTGTTGTGGTTAAGATTTGGATTAGCATCTGGCGGGGGGGGGCGGTGAAAATAGCACACTATAAGGGTAGGGTCATATAATCTGACGGGTCGCAGATTTTGATGTAACACCGGCAGTCTCTGAACCAGCAACCTCGGGGGGGGAGAGTGTGTATATCGCTATCAGCGGGGCCTTCGGAGGAATGGGCCTTTGTTTTCGGGATAACGGGCCGTCTGACAAATGGGCTTTCAGTCCGACGGGACATCTTTTCGGACCGTTGGAGTTTCGGTATAATGGGCCGTCAGCACGGTGGCGTGGCACCGGTAACCCTGGTATTTTCCTACCCGCTCTAAAGGTGGACACAGCCGGTGCTCCTTATTTGTTGTAACCGTTACGCCCTTCAACACTCTTCTCTTTTCACAACGCTGCCGCCGACAGGAAGGTCAGCGAAACCCGTCCAGGCGAAAGATGACTAACTTAGATGTGCAACCTGCCTTTTACTGGGAGTTCTGTTACTCAGAGGCCTTCTGCTATATCCAGCGGCGTAGCCGGGCTCCAGTTAGACCTCCGGGGCTGTGGTCATGTAATACAAGGACATTGTGTGTGGGTGTGTGGACATGCGTGTATGTGGTCTGCTGGTTTTACAGGGGGACCAAGGCAGTTTAACCTTGTTTGATGTCGACAACAAGGTTAAACGGTCTTGTCCCCCTGTAAAATCAGCATGGGTGTACATCACAGTAGGACCCCGCTGCCCAACACCTCTCCCCTACAGCCCAAATCCAGGATGCCAAACGGACCCTCCACAAACCATGTCAGTAGGCGGACAGTCTGGGGCATCTCCGAGGACGGTGCCAGTCGCCACACGGCTGTGCGTGGGTACGTAAGTAGGAAGGGGACACAACACAGGCTGTTTTAGCATTTCTGTTTGAGGTGCAGTACCTGGGAATATTGGGACTGTGCTGCAATACTGTTATGTGGACTCTAGGGAATACACCGCAGGTGACAGTTAACTATTAACTTGAGTATTTCATATTTTGGGCTCGCAGTCTCTTAAGCCTTTGACTTTATGATGTTAGATCAGAAAATTATCTATAATTTCTCCCCCCCCCCCTTTAATTCCCAGGCAGCCAGATAACAGTGTCTTGTCTCAGTGTTGGTACCCAAACCACTTCCAGTTACCCACCGTCTCCAACACCTGTAAAGGCCTCGGGTTCCAGACCAGGCGAGAGACCTTGCCCTGAGCTGGACTTGGAGGAGGAGGAAGAGGAAGAAGGAGAAACTTCCAGAGAGCTCCATGCTGAGCCACCTGACTCAACGTGTAGCCCTGGCGACTTGTTAGAGAGGAATCTGACACGCTGAATCTGAAAGTTTCGTTTTCTTTTGCCGCGTGTTACCAGGAGTTATCAGCGGAGATGGAAAAAAAAACCGTTGGAAAGATGAAATGAAAATGTAATGCTCTTCTTGTTTTGTTAGGTCTGAGCCGAGGTCAACGCAAAGTGAGACGAAATGCATTGTTTTTGAGAGCCGCCTCGGAGAGCTGTTTGACACCCATCCAGCCTGCAAGAGAAAGTGTGATGGCCGGCGTCGACTCCGGGCGCCTATGTGGCGTTCACTCAGCTTAGCAAAAACTGTCAATACGCCAGACAGGGGAAGAGCCAGCCCATTGCTGGGGGTCGTACCCCACATGGCAACCTTCGGCTATCAGCAGCCACATATTTCACCGGAGCATCCTTCCTCCAATAGGTAAAGGTTACCATTCACTGCATATGAACATTGTAATCAGCTGACCTTTTCTACAACTTTTCCTACCCCCCCCCACGCCTTTTCCTCCCCAACTGAATCCAGGCCAATTACCCCACTCTTCCGAGCCGTCCCAGTTGCTGCTCCACCCCCTCTGCCGATCCGGGGAGGGCTGCAGACTACCACATGCCTCCTCCGATACATGTGGAGTCACCAGCCGCTTCTTTTCACCTGACAGTGAGGAGTTTCACCAGGGGGACGTAGCACGTGAAGGGATCACGCTATTGCCCCCAGTCCCCCCCCCCGAACAGGCGCCCTGACTGGTCAGGGGAGGCGCTAGTGCAGCGACCAGGACACATACCCACATCCAGCTTCCCACCTGCAGACACGGCCAATTGTGTCTATAGGGAAGCCAGAGGTAACACTGGGATTCGAACCGGCGATCCCCGTGTTGGTAGGCAACGGAATAGACCGCTACACTACCCGGACACAGCTTTTTCTATTTTTTTTATATATTCATAGATATGCAAGGCCATGAAGCTCCACATTTTCAAGTGTAGCACCCTCAGGAGGCATGCTAGGACTTTCCTGGAGCCTCCTGTTAGCCATAAATGGAAGACAGATCAGCAGAACCTTCTCCAGCAGCTACAAAGGGGGGGGGTCACAGCTGGCAGAGATATGCCAGCAGACTCGCCACGTAAGCCAAAACTCAGAAACGCGTCCAACTTTTCAATTCAATTTGTGTTGCAAAGCCCTGCCACCTTCTCTGTTGTGTTTTCTTTAGGGCGCTCAGAAAACCATGGCCGCTACGTTCTGATTCACCCGGAGAGCAACACCGTTATGGACCTCCAGCCTGTTCAGGTGTGTTACACCTTTTGGGATCTTTTTTTTAGGCCTGAAACGTGATTCAGTATATTAATGCTTCACGTTTATATCTTCGCAGTATTGTCTACCCACCACCGGAGCAGTGAAGTAGGTGGTGGTCACCACGTGGAGGAAGAACTGGAGCGATGCCTAGGTCTTCTGGAGTCAAACGGTCTGACAGTAGACTACATCGATCCTGACCATCATCCACAGATTCAGAGGCTTCTCAGGGAACGCAGCATCGCACAGGTCTAAGATATGTGGCACTGTGAGAAAGGTAAATGTTTACCCCTGTATATTAAATAACACACAGTGTGGCTTATTGACACACTCTGTGGGTTTCGTCACTGTAACAGGTTGTCGCCAGACAATATCTTGAATATTCATTTATTGCATAGGTACCTTCTGTCAGGTTTGTCCAAGGAGCTACACAAACACAGGCAAAACTGTGAGCTGCTGAAGAAGTGGCTGTGCAGCATAAGAAGCCACATCTACTGGGCGACGACCTCTTCAACGTCAGGGCCTGAGAAGGAGGCCAAGTGGAAGTCGCTGGTCAACCACATTCACAATGTACACATGCATGATGGCCCCTACTTCCTCAAGTGGGAACATCCTGACAGTGTCAAGGGATCCAAAGAAATGGTTCCAACCAGCTATATTTGATGTTTTTTGGAGATACTTGGGGTAAGGATGCTCTGCGGTTGCCCGCCGGGTCTCCTGCTTCAGCTGAGGGGCGGTCGGAAGCCGGACCAGCCAGATCAGGAAGCTCCTGGTGTATCTGGAGTACAGCGCATGATGGGATGAAGACCCTGACCTTCCTTTCTAAACTGCCCCAGCACCAGCTGACAAAGCTGTGATAGGCGAGGAGCCGGTAAGGCCTGCATGGAGAGGACAGGACACTACTAACCCCCCAGCTACACTCTGCTTCCCTGTGCTCATGCTTCTGTACCAGGGTGTCTTAACACCTCCTTATCTTTTGATATTTGATAGAAATAGTTATTTTGACGGCACCGTGCTGCAGTGGTTAGCGCGGTCGCCTCACAGTAAGAAGGTCCTGGGTTCGAGCCCCGGGGTAGTCCAACCTTGGGGGGTCATCCCGGGTCGTCCTCTGTGTGGATCTTGTGTGTTCTCCCCGTGTCTGCGTGGGTTTCCTCCCACAGTCCAAAGACATGTAGGTTGTCCCTAGGTGTGTGTGTGTGTGTGTGTGTGTGTGTGTGTGTGTAGGCCCTGTGTGATGGCCTGGCGGCCTGTCCAGGGTGTCTCCCCGGGGGCCTGCCGCCCAACGACTGCTGGGCTAGGCTCCAGCATCCCTGAGAGCAGGGTAAGCGGTTCGGCTAAGGGATGGATGGATGGATATCTGGAGGAGAACATGTATTTCTCAGTTCTTGGTTAGTTCTGTGGGTCCCGTGGTGTACTGGAGCCTTCTGGAGAGACGGAGGACACCAGAAGAGCCAGAACAGGTGGGTTCAGACCGAGTGAGCATGAGGTGCCGCACACCCGGCCTGTACAGCTTTCACCGGGTGCTTCCTGACCTTAAAAACACTCGTGTGTTGT
>JAJHIY020001653.1:0-52061 GCA_022114975.2 Lampris megalopsis
AGAAGTCTTGAGGAATTACCACGAGTCCGCACCTGGATGAGACCGGGTCAAGTCCGGGTCATGTTGCTGTGAAGTCAACAGACTGACACCTTCAAAACTCTCCCTCGTTCTTTTTTCGCCCTCTGTATCTCCACCTGTTTGTCTCTCTCTCTCTCTCCCTCTGCCTTTAGCCTATGTCGAGGGTTAATGGAGGTTAAGGGTTAATGGGAGTGGAGACTCGCTTTGCCACACGGCTCTGATGAGGTCCAGCACAGGTCAAGGAGGACGGCAAGGGCGTGAGCGGTAGAGATGAGAGAAAGCGAGGAACAAGGGGAGTTCGGGCTGACGCTGGACACCCCTGTGTAGACCAGACCTGATGGAGGGGGGGTTACAGAATAGGTGGTGGGGGGGATTACTGATGCACTCCCATGCCAAGACAGGAGGGGAAGGCCTTCGAGGCGGTCGGCATGGCGACGGTGTGAGGTAACTAGGGAGGATGATGGACAGAATTACAGAGTACCGATGAGACCTGATGAGGAGGAGGGGAGGGGGGTTACAGAATAGGTGGGTGGTTGGGGGGGGTTACTGATGCACTCCCGTGCCAAGACAGGAGGGGAGGCCTTCGAGGCGGTCGGCATGGCGACGGTGTGAGGTAACTAGGGAGAATGATGGACAGAATTACAGAGTACCGACGAGACCTGATGAGGAGGAGGGGAGGGGGGTTACAGAATAGGTGGGTGGTTGGGGGGGGGGTTACTGATGCACTCCCATGCCAAGACAGGAGGGGAAGGCCTTCGAGGCGGTCGGCATGGCGACGGTGTGTGGTAACTAGGGAGGATGATGGACAGAATTACAGGAGTACCGACGAGACCTGATGAGGAGGAGGGGGGGGGGGGGGGTACAGAATAGGTGGGTGGGTGGGGGGGTTACTGATGCACTCCCGTGCCAAGACAGGAGGGGAAGGCCTTCGAGGCGGTCGGCATGGCGACGGTGTGTGGTAACTAGGGAGGATGATGGACAGAATTACAGAGTACCGACGAGACCTGATGAGGAGGAGGGGAGGGGGGTTACAGAATAGGTGGGTGGTTGGAGGGGGGGGTTACTGATGCACTCCCGTGCCAAGACAAGCGAGGGGAAGGCCTTCGAGGCGGTCGGCACGGCGACGGTGTGAGGTAACTAGGGAGGATGATGGACAGAATTACAGAGTACCGACGAGACCTGATGAGGAGGAGGGGAGGGGGGTTACAGAATAGGTGGGTGGTTGGGGGGGGTTACTGATGCACTCCCGTGCCAAGACAGGAGGGGAAGGCCTTCGAGGCGGTCGGCATGGCGACGGTGTGTGGTAACTAGGGAGGATGATGGACAGAATTACAGAGTACCGACGAGACCTGATGAGGAGGAGGGGAGGGGGGTTACAGAATAGGTGGGTGGTTTGGGGGGGGGGGGTTACTGATGCACTCCCGTGCCAAGACAAGCGAGGGGAGGCCTTCGAGGCGGTCGGCATGGCGACGGTGTGAGGTAACTAGGGGAGAATGATGGACAGAATTACAGAGTACCGACGAGACCTGATGAGGAGGAGGGGAGGGGGGTTACAGAATAGGTGGGTGGTTGGGGGGGGGGTTACTGATGCACTCCCCATGCCAAGACAGGAGGGGGAAGGCCTTCGAGGCGGTCGGCATGGCGACGGTGTGTGGTAACTAGGGAGGATGATGGACAGAATTACAGAGTACCGACGAGACCTGATGAGGAGGAGGGGAGGGGGTTACAGAATAGGTGGGTGGTTGGGGGGGGTTACTGGTGCACTCCCATGCTAAGACAGGAGGGGAAGGCCTTCGAGGCGGTCGGCATGGCGACGGTGTGTGGTAACTAGGGAGGATGATGGACAGAATTACAGAGTACCGACGAGACCTGATGAGGAGGAGGGGAGGGGGGGTTACAGAATAGGTGGGTGGTTGGGGGGGGGGTTACTGATGCACTCCCATGCCAAGACAGGAGGGGAAGGCCTTCGAGGCGGTCGGCATGGCGACGGCGTGTGGTAACTAGGGAGAATGATGGACAGAATTACAGAGTACCGACGAGACCTGATGAGGAGGAGGGGAGGGGGGTTACAGAATAGGTGGGTGGTTGGGGGGGGGGTTACTGATGCACTCCCGTGCCAAGACAAGCGAGGGAAGGCCTTCGAGGCGGTCGGCATGGCGACGGTGTGTGGTAACTAGGGAGGATGATGGACAGAATTACAGAGTACCGACGAGACCTGATGAGGAGGAGGGGAGGGGGGTTACAGAATAGGTGGGTGGTTGGGGGGGGGTTACTGATGCACTCCCGTGCCAAGACAGGAGGGGAAGGCCTTCGAGGCGGTCGGCATGGCGACGGTGTGTGGTAACTAGGGAGAATGATGGACAGAATTACAGAGTACCGACGAGACCTGATGAGGAGGAGGGGAGGGGGGTTACAGAATAGGTGGGTGGTTGGGGGGGGGTTACTGATGCACTCCCATGCCAAGACAGGAGGGTAAGGCCTTCGAGGCGGTCGGCAATGGCGACGGTGTGTGTGGTAACTAGGCAGAATGATGGACAGAATTACAGAGTACCGACGAGACCTGATGAGGAGGAGGGGGAGGGGGGTTACAGAATAGGTGGGCCGGTTGGGGGAGGGGGGGTTACTGATGCACTCCCATGCCAAGACGAGCAAGGGGAAGGCCTTCGAGGCGGTCGGCATGGCGACGGCGTGTGGTAACTAGGGAGAATGATGGACAGAATTACAGAGTACGGCTAATTCCATGCGTCAGGGCCTTTTTCGCCGCAGGAGAAAAAGCTGCTCCCCTGCAAGGCCTCGGGGAAAAAGAGGAACACAGCGGCTGTCCTCCTTTTCTCAGACTCCGCTCCTGTCTTCCTGGGCCAGGAGAACCCAGTCGTGCTCCTTCGCTATGCTCACGTCACCCAGCGGCTATAATTACAACTCCTGCTTAATATTCCGAGGCCTGTGACGGGGTTGCCCGATCCGTCTCGTTCGCTCATGCTCGGTTAAAATGCCGGAGCTGCACGGCACTGCTGTGCAGCAATACGGTAAAGGAGACGCAAACACGTGACGGAAACACCGTTAGGGAGGTGATGATGATGCAAACTAACGAATCGTGCGGATGACTGAAACCAAAGAGATCAAATAGCCAAACTATCTGTGTCCCCACATCAGTGCTTTTGAAGCTGAATTCCCTCATCGGGGATGATTTCATTAACGCTGCCAATGAAACTTTTCTAAACCACTCAGAGAGCCCCCCCCCGAGGACTCCCCCCCCGCCCCCGACCCGGCTCTCGCGTGTGACCCCCCCTCCCCCGCCCCCAACCCGGCTCTCGCGTGTAAATTCTCTGACATCATGCCAGCTCTGCACACAGCGAGCCAGACTCCAAGTAATGGCGTCATAGGCCAGTACGTCAACCATGTTTTTACACCTTTTTCCTGCATTAAACGACGCTGTTTGTCACAGCACCCAGTTCCCGAAAGTCCAGCTCTGGTTTTCCACCTCGCGTGTCTTGTCCCGCTCTGACAACACCATCCCAGTCCGGAATCCCGTCCTGTTTTATTACCCGTTTGCCCCGAAGCTGCTGTTGATAATTCAGTCAAGTTTCTGTGTATCTATACATGCCCCTTTTCCACTACGTGGTACCGGCTCGACTGGACTGGACTGGACTGGACTGGACTCGCCCTTTTTTCGTCTTCCATTACTGCAAAGTACCGGCATTTTGGTAGCCTCAGGTGAGGCTACTTCCCTCCAATACGGGTCAGGATACTTCCCTCCACTACAGGTGAGGCTACTTCCCTCCACTACAGGTGAGGCTACTTCCCTCCACTACAGGTGAGGCTACTTCCCTCCACTACAGGTGAGGCTACTTCCCTCCACTACAGGTGAGGCTACCTCCCTCAACTACAGGTGAGGCTACTTCCCTCCACTACAGGTGAGGCTACCTCCCTCCACCACAGGTGAGGCTACTTCCCTCCACTACAGGTGAGGCTACTTCCCTCCACAACAGGTGAGGCTACTTCCCTCCACTACAGGTGAGGCAACTTCCCTCCACTACAGGTGAGGCTACTTCCCTCCACTACAGGTGAGGCTACCTCCCTCAACTACAGGTGAGGCTACTTCCCTCCAATATAGGTGAGGCTACTTCCCTCCATTACAGGTGAGGCTACCTCCCTCCATTACAGGTGAGGCTACCTCCCTCCACCACAGGTAAGGCTACTTCCCTCCACTACAGGTGAGGCTACCTCCCTCCACCACAGGTGAGGCTACTTCCCTCCACTACAGGTGAGGCTACAGGTGAGGCTACTTCCCTCCACCACAGGTGAGGCTACTTCCCTCCACTACAGGTAAGGCTACTTCCCTCCAATACAGGTGAGGCTACTTCCCTCAACTACAGGTGAGGCTACTTCCCTCCACTACAGGTGAGGCTACTTCCCTCCACTACAGGTGAGGCTACCTCCCTCCACTACAGGTGAGGCTACTTCCTTCCACTACAGGTGAGGCTACTTCCCTCCACTACAGGTGAGGCTACTTCCCTCCACTACAGGTGAGGCTACCTCCCTCAACTACAGGTGAGGCTACTTCCCTCCACTACAGGTGAGGCTACCTCCCTCCACCACAGGTGAGGCTACTTCCCTCCACTACAGGTGAGGCTACTTCCCTCCACAACAGGTGAGGCTACTTCCCTCCACTACAGGTGAGGCAACTTCCCTCCACTACAGGTGAGGCTAGTTCCCTCCACTACAGGTGAGGCTACTTCCCTCCACTACAGGTGAGGCTACCTCCCTCAACTACAGGTGAGGCTACTTCCCTCCAATATAGGTGAGGCTACTTCCCTCCATTACAGGTGAGGCTACCTCCCTCCATTACAGGTGAGGCTACCTCCCTCCACCACAGGTAAGGCTACTTCCCTCCACTACAGGTGAGGCTACCTCCCTCCACCACAGGTGAGGCTACTTCCCTCCACTACAGGTGAGGCTACAGGTGAGGCTACTTCCCTCCACCACAGGTGAGGCTACTTCCCTCCACTACAGGTAAGGCTACTTCCCTCCAATACAGGTGAGGCTACTTCCCTCAACTACAGGTGAGGCTACTTCCCTCCACTACAGGTGAGGCTACCTCCCTCCACTACAGGTGAGGCTACTTCCCTCCAATACAGGTGAGGCTACCTCCCTCCACTACAGGTGAGGCTACCTCCCTCCACTACAGGTGAGGCTACCTCCCTCCACTACAGGTGAGGCTACTTCCCTCCAATACAGGTGAGGCTACTTCCCTCCACTACAGGTGAGGGTACGTGCGGAAATTGGGAATTTAAATAGCTAGTTTGCCATGAAACCAGTCGATTTTGTCAACAAGAAAAACAGTGTTTGACAAATTTGACTGATCAACGTTTTGCAGAGTAGCTTGTTACCAACGTCACTTGTTAGGATTCTGTAAGATTTGATGATTTGTAACATAGGGTTCGGGTTCGGGTCGCATTTCCCACTGAGAATAAAAGAAACGTCCGCCATTTTTTTTGTTTTCACGACAGCCAGCGCCCAGGTCACAGCCTGGCCCACGATTTCGTGGGTCACATACGAATTTTAGTGCATTACTTTTCGTACGTTCTGCTACGACGAGGGAACGAGAACAGCCTGGGAGGAGGCATGTGGTGGCCTGCAGCCCTCCCCGGATCGGCAGAGGGGCTGGAACAGCGAGCGGGAAGGCTCAGAAGAGTGGGGGTAATTGGCCGGATATAATTGGGGAGAAAAAAGGGAGGGGGGGCGGGGTCTTTTGTTTCACCTGTCTCCACGTCTGCATTTGGGGCCTCGATCCCTGCTCTCGCCGCGACGCCGTTAGTCTAATGCAGTGTTTCTCAACCGGGGGTCCGCGGACCCCTAGTTGTCCGTGGTGTAATTGCAAGGGGTCCGTATCAAAAATACGCAGGGGGTCCAGGACCCCCAAAAAGGTTGAGAACCACTGGACTCGTACTCGCTGCTTTGCAAGTCACGTGTAATCCGCCATCTTGGCTACCAAAGGTCGATTTGGGCTCGTGCGTTTTCTCCCATCTCCGGTAGAGCGTCTCAGCGCTGAGTCCGTGTGACGGCGCCACGTCGTCCTTCCAGAGGACAACGTGGCGCCTGCAGCGTGGCATCCAAACAGGGGGACAAAAAAACGCTCACAAACGTCTCATAAATGGGGCCCGAGCCTGCCTGAAACTGCTTCTCAACACGACAAGCCAGCAGCCCGTGCAGGTATTTACATTTTCTGTCCCTTTAACATTCGTGATGCGTGACTTTCTGTGCTACTTACCCGTCCGGAGCTTCCCCTGGCTAACTATGACGCAACAATTCATGTTCTGGATTGTTATTGTTGCGTAACACACGTTGACAGTCTGTCTTAATTAGGGAGCATATAAGCCAGGGGTCCCCAATAGGCGGCCCGCGGGCCACGTCCGGCCCGTGACAGGTTGATTTATGGTCCGCGAGAATTTTTGGAGAAATGCCAGAAGGAAGATTTTTTTTTTAAATTTCCCTACAAAAAATTTTTTTTTTAAATTTCTTAGTAAAAGTAAGACTAGTAATATATCGAAAAATAGATGAAAAATCTCTGTTTAAAAAGTAATTGGGGACCTCTGATATGAGCAGAATACTCACGCTCTGGTCATCGTCCTCGTTCTTCATGTGGTTGGCGATGAAGCGCACGCCGTCCACGGCCTCCTCAAACCCGGGGCAGGCCTGCCCCAGCAGGGCCTGGGTCAGGACAGGACCCCCTGTTGCCTGTTTCCCCCGGGGTACGTTCCCCGAGTTTCCCTCGCGGCCCTCCCTGAGCCCGTTCAGGCCATCCATCGACCCGCCCACCCCCGCCGAACCGCCCAGCTCACCCGCGAACTGCTTGACGGATGCCCAGTTGACGTATCAGGTGCAGGGGAAGCTGTTCTCTTTGCCGAACAAGCCGGCGGAGCTCCCTCCCCCGTTGCCCCCGGCGGCGCCCAGTCCAAGCCCCACCATCAGGCCGCCGGGCCTCCCCGACCCGCCCCGCCTCCTTCTGCTCCTGGGCCCGCCTCCTCTGCCGCAGCCGCTGGCGCTCGCAGCTGTTCCGGGGCTGGCGCATGAAGAGCAAGGCGGGGAGCTTGTTGAGGAAGACCACCTTGACCCAGGGCGGCATGGTGTGCGTGGTGGGCGAGCGGTGATGGACGTTGAGCACGCACACGCTGGTGACGATGGAGAAGGTGACGAGGACCATGGTGAACATCAGGTATTTCCCCACCAGGGGGACGTCCAGGGACGTGGGGGGGACGATTTTGGAGATGAGCAGCAGGAAGACGGTGAGGGCCAGCAGCACGGAGATGCACAGGGTCATCTTCTCCCCGCAGTCCGACGGCAGGTAGAAGACCAGTATGGCCAGGGAGGTGATGAGCACGCAGGGGATGATGAGGTTGATGGTGTAAAAGAGGGGCTTCCTGCGGATGATGAAGTCGTACGTGATGTCCACGTAGGTGGGGTCGGGCCGGGTTCTCGTTGCGGCGGCCCGGCAGGGCGATTATGTCCCCACTCCCCGCTGGGCGTGAAGTCGTCCATGCTGGCCACGTCGGTGCGCAGCACCAGGTCGATCTCCGTGCGGTCGTAGGTCCACGAGCGGAAGCGCAGCGTGCAGTTCTGCTGGTCGAAGGGGAAGTGCTTGACCTCGATCTTGCAGGCGGACTTGTAGATCGCCGGGGGCAGCCAGAAGATGCTGCCGTCGTGCGACACCACGGCGTTGGAGTAGAAGGACACCTCGTACATCCCGTCGGCACTGAGAAGCAGGGGCAGGAAACAAGGAGGGGGGGGACATGAGAAGGGAAGAGATGGACGGGAGAGGTAAATAGTTGCATTTTAGTGGTGATTTTTGGGGGGGGGGGGCAGCTACCCCACTCCTCCGGGCCGTCCTGGCCGTTGCTCCGCCCCTCCGCCGACCCGGGCAGGGCTGAAGACTACCACATGCCTCCTCCTCCGATACACGTGGAGTCGCCATGCCGCTTCTTTTCACCTGACAGTGAGGAGTTTCGCCAGGGGGAGGGGCGTAGCGCGTGGGAGGATCACGCTATTCCCCCCCAAGCCCCCCCCTCCGAACAGGTGCCCCGACCAACCAGAGGAGGCGCTAGCGCAGCGACCAGGACACATACCCACATCCGGCTTCCCGCCCGCAGACACGGCCAATTGTGACCGTATAGGGACGCCCGACCAAGCCGGAGGTAACATGGCGGGGATTCGAACCGCCGACCCCGTGTTGGTAGGTAACGGAATAGACCGCTACGCTGCCCGGACGCCCCAAGCGGTGATTTTATCTGCATCTCATCGTCATTGGACTAACCACAAGCACCCCCCCTCTCTCACTCCCTCTCTCTCACACTCTCTCACACTCTCTCCCCCTCTCTCTCACACTCTCTCTCACTCTCTCTCTCACACTCTCTCTCCCCCCCTCTCTCCCCTCTCTCTCCCCCTCCCCCCTCTCCCCCCTCTCTCTCACTCTCCCCCCTCTCTCACTCTCACTCTCTCTCACTCTCTCTCCCCCCCTCTCACTCTCTCTCCCCCCCTCTCCCCCCCCCTCTCTCACTCCTCTCTCCCCCCCTCTCTCACTCTCTCTCTCCCCCCCTCATCCCCCCCCCCTCTCCCCTCTCCCCCCCTCTCTCTCCCCCCTCTCCCCCCCTCTCTCACTCACACACACACACACACAGGGTATAGGGTATTTGTTTATTACGACCTATAGTTACGTTTTAAAGTGGAGCGCCCTCTAGCGGCCGTGCTGCCAATAGCAGTCTTGGTTACTACTGGACGGCGAAACAACACAAAATCGCTCTGACTGCATATTCTGCTGTTCTCGCGTTGCTTTTATCGTTATTTGCTGACGGCTTACCTTTATTAGCCACAACGCACAGAGGCGAACATTATCTGTTGTGGCATATCTCCTGCCGCCGGTAGGGGCGCTAATTAAATTTAGGAAACGCTCCTGTGGGTCGTATGGGTTTTAGCGCTACATGCATTCACAGGCATATTTAAGACGATACCAAATCCACGAACACCCGGATCAAGGCTCCGGCGTCCCGCGTTTTAATGGCTGCGTGGGAAGGACTGGCAGGGAATGGCTGCGTGGGAAGGACTGGCAGGGAATGGCTGCGTGGGAAGGATTGGCAGGGAATGGCTGCGTGGGAAGGACTGGCAGGGAATGGCTGCATGGGAAGGACTGGCAGGGAATGGCTGCGTGGGAAGGACTGGCAGGGAATGGCTGCGTGGGAAGGACTGGCAGGGAATGGCTGCGTGGGAAGGACTGGCAGGGGTGGATGACGTGGGAAGGACTGGCAGGGAATGGCTGCGTGGCAGGGAATGGCTGCGTGGGAAGGACTGGCAGGGAATGGCTGCGTGGGAAGGACTGGCAGGGGTGGATGACGTGGGAAGGACTGGCAGGGAATGGCTGCGTGGGAAGGATTGGCAGGGAATGGCTGCGTGGGAAGGACTGGCAGGGAATGGCTGCATGGGAAGGACTGGCAGGGAATGGCTGCGTGGGAAGGACTGGCAGGGAATGGCTGCGTGGGAAGGACTGGCAGGGAATGGCTGCGTGGGAAGGACTGGCAGGGGTGGATGACGTGGGAAGGACTGGCAGGGAATGGCTGCGTGGCAGGGAATGGCTGCGTGGGAAGGACTGGCAGGGAATGGCTGCGTGGGAAGGACTGGCAGGGGTGGATGACGTGGGAAGGACTGGCAGGGAATGGCTGCGTGGCAGGGAATGGCTGCGTGGGAAGGACTGGCAGGGATGGATGACGTGGGAAGGACTGGCAGGGATGGATGACGTGGGAAGGACTGGCAGGGATGGATGACGTGGGAAGGACTGGCAGGGATGGATGACGTGGGAAGGACTGGCAGGGATGGATGACGCGGTGCAGCAAGTTTCGTGTTGTCACCGTGGTGCCCAAATGCAGAAGAACGAGGCAGATGACAACGAATCCGAAGAGGAAACAAAACTGCGGTTAAAAAAAGCAGATGTGCCCCCCCCCCACTTCAGCAACAGGTAGTGAGACACGGAAAGCTGAACTGCGGGTTCGAGTCCAACCAGTAGCGGAGGAGCAGGTGCCCACGGCGCCCATTCAGAATGAAACGAGCCAAACACTCTGCTTCCTGTCGGGCTGCTCTCTGGGGTTTGGGCTGATCAGACACAGGCGCGGTGGCCGGGGTCAGTGTGGGCGTCGGCTAAACACGTGGTGAGCTCCAGGACCGCAGCTTGAAGGAGGAGGAGGAGGAGGAGGAGGAGGAGGATGAGGAGGAGGTTACTGCCTCCCTGGAAGATGTCACTGTGTCATTTTCAGCACACGAGTGGTTTAGCTGCGGGCAACCGGGACCCCCGATGTAATAAACTCCTGTCTGTTTGTACTAACGCGCACACACACGCGCGCGCACACACACACACGCGCGCGGGGGGGGGCTAGTACGTCTATTCATCCGTGATCGTTACAGTGCGTGCGCGCGTTCGCGTTCGTGCACGCGCGCGTGTCTGTGTGTATGCGAGTGTGTGTGCGTGCGTACGCGTGCGTGTCTGTGACTGGGTGCGTGCGAACACGCGCGGGCGCGTGTTTGTGTGTACACACGCGCGTTTGTGCATGCACGTGTGTGTATGAATATGTGCGTGCGTACGCGTGTGTCCGACTGTGTGCGTGCGTGCATGCGAACACGCGCGCGTGTTTGTGCACGCATGCGTGCGTACGTGCGTGTTTGTGTGTACACGCGCGCGTTTGTGCATGCATGTGTTTGTGTGTATGAATGTGTGCGTGCGTACGCGCGTGTGTCTGCGACTGTGTGAGTGCGTGCACGCGTGTGTTCATGTGTGTGTGTGTGTGTGTGTGCGCGCGCGCGCGCGCGTGTCAGCACGCAGAGGAGAGGCCTGGGGACGTCATGGCAGCACTGACGGCGTGTGCCACTTGCAGAAGCCGGTGAGCTGTCGCTTTGCGGGGATTATCACGGACCGCGGCAGCCTGTCAACACGGCCTCTGTAATAAAGCCGCGCGGCGCTTTGGAGGAGCTGTTAGTTTAATAAATCTCACGCCAGCGTGTCCGGCTGCCCTCCTTTGTGTGTCCCCCCCCCCCCCCCCACCATCAGAATGCCAGAAACTTGCAACAGCAATAAAAAGAAAAAAAAATCTGTGGGCAATTTCTTCTGCTGTGGCTATAAAACTTACCCATCCAGCTCGAGAACGCCCCGTCTACAGCCCGCGGCGCTTTTTAGTGCAACTTGAGTAACAGAACCCATTAAAGACTGGCAGTATATCTACTCTAATTAATTCTTATTTTAATAGGCAAGAAGTCCACGAGCCATTTAGTGATGGCAGAAACTGCTGTGCTGTGAGGAGCTAATCCTCCCGTTAATGTGACTGACAAGCGGGCGTTGGAGGCGGCGGAGGGGCAGTTGTAGGGGAAGGGGGGTGGGGGATAAAGCATGCATGGGGGAAACAGATCGGTTTGTCCACGCCTAGAGGATCCGGGATCTTTTAGTAAGGGCAGGAGAGGGACGGGGAAACAGGAGAAGGCCGGCCAGATCCCCCCCCCCCGCACGCCCATCAGATATCTCACGGATGCAGAAGTCTGACATGCACACTTTCCATTCAGCACCGTTAAGCACGCTTTTTAAATTCATTGTCAATCAAAGTTTTTAATCTCCTCTTACCCTGTGATTGGTTTGTGAACAAACCAATCACAGTACGTCTTTAGAAAGAGCTGTGAAGGTAAATTTGAATTGATTTTGGCTCTCATTATTGGCTAACTGAGAGTTGGCCATCAGGTATTGGAGCTCAGGTTATCCTGCAGATGAGGGTTTCAGGTGTACTGCAGGTGAGGGTTTCAGGTATGCTGCAGGTGAGGGTTTCAGGTATCCTGCAGGTGAGGGTTTCAGGTATGCTGCAGACGAGGGTTTCAGGTATCCTGCAGATGAGGGTTTCAGGTATCCTGCAGGTGGGGGTTTCAGGTATCCTGCAGGTGGGGGTTTCAGGTATCCTGCAGATCAGGGTTTCAGGTATGCTGCAGACGAGGGTTTCAGGTATGTTGCAGACGAGGGTTTCAGGTATGCTGCAGACGAGGGTTTCAGGTATCCTGCAGATCAGGGTTTCAGGTATCCTGCAGATGAGGGTTTCAGGTATCCTGCAGGTGAGGGTTTCAGGTATCCTGCAGATGAGGGTTTCAGGTATCCTGCAGGTGGGGGTTTCAGGTATCCTGCAGGTGGGGGTTTCAGGTATCCTGCAGATGAGGGTTTCAGGTATGCTGCAGACGAGGGTTTCAGGTATGCTGCAGATCAGGGTTTCAGGTATGCTGCAGACGAGGGTTTCAGGTATCCTGCAGATGAGGGTTTCAGGTATGCTGCAGACGAGGGTTTCAGGTATCCTGCAGACGAGGGTTTCGGCTGCAGATGAGGGTTTCAGGTATCCTGCAGACGAGGGTTTCGGCTGCAGATGAGGGTTTCAGGTATCCTGCAGATGAGGGTTTCGGCTGCAGATGAGGGTTTAGGTATCCTGCAGGTGAGGGTTTCAGGTATCCTGCAGGTGAGGGTTTCAGGTATCCTGCAGACGAGGGTTTCAGGTATGCTGCAGATGAGGGTTTCGGGTATCCTGCAGATGAGGGTTTCAGGTATCCTGCAGATGAGGGTTTCAGGTATCCTGCAGGTGAGGGTTTCAGGTATGCTGCAGATGAGGGTTTCAGGTATCCTGCAGATGAGGGTTTCAGGTATGCTGCAGATGAGGGTTTCAGGTATCCTGCAGATGAGGGTTTCAGGTATGCTGCAGATGAGGGTTTCAGGTATGCTGCAGATGAGGGTTTCAGGTATCCTGCAGATGAGGGTTTCAGGTATGCTGCAGGTGAGGGTTTCAGGTATCCTGCAGATGAGGGTTTCAGGTATGCTGCAGATGAGGGTTTCAGGTATCCTGCAGATGAGGGTTTCAGGTATGCTGCAGGTGAGGGTTTCATACTGAGGGAAGTCCCTGACTTGTGGGTCAAGGCTCTGCAGGCAGTGCTTGAGGCAACAGCAGACCTGTCAGTCATTCATCAGCTGAACACGGACATATAAACAGACGTATAGGCTGGGAAGCACACACACACACACACCCCACACACACACACAACACATCTCACAAGCTGAAAGACGGAGGAAAGGACAAGTTTGTCATGTGAGTGTGCAGAGAGAGTGTGTGTCTGTGTGTGCGTGCAGTGTGAGTCTGTCCAGCCTTCAGTGGGAGCTGATGTGTCTTGGGAAGCCTGGATGTGCAGCAACGTGCTAGCTAGCATAATGAAGATGGATGGGTGGAGGGTGGATAGGTGGAGGGCGGGTAGGTGGAGGTGGGGGGAGCTCAGCCAAGTGCGGCAGATTCGTCTCTCAGACACTCGGAGGAGTTCCTGGCAGCGCGGAGACAATGATGTTGTCCCAGTTGGCCTAAGACTAAAGCAACTTCATCAAAATGTTTGCAAGCCGGCATACGCTGATGGAAGAGATCGTGTCAGGACACTGTGTTGGCTGCGGCCTTCCTTGCAAAAACAAATATGTGTACATTTATTTCTATATATACGTATATATGTATAGATAGATAGATAGATAGATAGATAGATAGATAGATAGATAGATAGATAGATAGATAGATAGATAGATAGATAGATAGATAGATAGATAGATAGATATGGAGGATGTAGACATGCAAAGGTCTGCAGGTAGAAGCTGTTTGAGCACATATTGTGTGTAGGTGCACACCTATGTTTCTGTGTTGCCCCATGCTGCCATCATGCTGTGTGCGATGGGATGGTGCAAGTTGGGTGGGGTGGGGGTGGGTGGGTGGGGGTTAGGGTGACTCACTTGTTGTAGAGCACCACGTCAGGCAGCCAGATGTGTTTTGAGGGCAGCCTGACCTTCATCATCCCGTCAAACTCCTCGGGGACCCAAGTCAGACGGTAGTCCTGCCACTCCTGGGGGCCAATTAAATAAGAAGAAGAAGAAGAAGAAGAAGAAGAAGAAAATGCAAGGCTTAATCACCCGTCCGCCAATCGCACGGCGGCGACGAGACGTCTCGAGAGGACAACGGAGACGTTCGTCTGTCCGTCAGCTTATTTGCCTGTTTATTTACCACCCTGTCTGTCTCTCTGTTGTGTTGAAGGCCACATAAGCCGGTGGGGGGGGGGGTCCTGTGCAGACAGTCCTTAAAGTTTGTATTATTCCACTATCCGTTAGCCAACGCGAGACAGGAGGGCTCATTTTGACCCCGACTCTAAACGGTCTTTTAAAACCCCCCCCCAGAGGACATATATGTGGACCAGCAGCCCCTCTAGCGCCCCCCTCTGAGACCCCTTGTACAAAAGAGCAGCTCTTCCCTTGTTCGACGTGGGCCGCCGTCCGAGGTCGAGGCGCCGAGGCCCTCCTGACCCGCGGCGGCAGCTCCGTCTCCGGGCGGGCCGTGGTCCGGCCGCGCTGGCTCTATAGCGCCCCCCGCGTTGGGTCGGCCGCAGCGACGGTGATGGACTGCGGTCATTACGGCATGTCTTGGCTCAGGACAGCCGTCCTTGGCTCCGCCGCGTCCTCGTAGCGAGGAGTCCGTAGGGCTCCCATGGCCGCCCGGTTACGCGTCATCAATCATAAGCTGCGAGCATTAATGTCTCGCTGTGGCTCTCAGCATGTCGGCATTCGGGTCTATAGGACAGTGTGTGTGTGTGTGTGTGTGCGTGCATGTGTGTGTGTGTGTGAGAGAGTATGGCGATGGGGTATTGGTGTGCATGTCATTTTCGAGGCCTTTAGAAAACCGTCACATGGTCGATTCTGGTTCATTTCATAACAGAATTATCTTTGGACCTAGATTCGCGGTGCAACTTCCAGCAATAAGGGAACACACACCTGCTCTCGTGGGCGCATGTGTAGATGGTGTGTGTGTCTGTGTGGGTCTGTGTGTGTGTGTGTGTGTGTGTGTGCCTACATGCTCTACTGTATGGTGGGCCCCAGCTGTAGACCCGGAAAGAGCCACCCATGTATAAGAGCTCGGTCAGAGGTCACAGTATTCTTAGATATGAAGGTCTACCTGAACGCTGACCTCTGTTGTTCACCGATGTGAATAACGACAACAAACCGAACTAGAGCGCGCCGCGGCCCCTCCTCGAGCAAACAAGACAAGGACATTTAAAAAAACAAAATTTATTTCTAGTTTTCCCCCTTATCCCACCCTATTAACCCAACGGCATGTGGCGGGAACTCTTGCGGAATAACTCCCCCGGCTCACGTTTCCACAGGAAGGAGAAAGTCGTAACACCAGCTTCCACACGCTGAAGCCTCCTCGCAGGGATTGCGTCACCTTCAGGCCGCGAAGGAGACGTAGGGAGGATGCTTCCGGTTGCTTGGCTGCAGGCGCCCGGATGTGCCAGAGGGATCGCCGGAGAACGACGAGTCCCCGAACGCTACACCGATCTACACCCACTGTCCCTCGGGTAAGGGAGGCCTAATGAAGGCCTTACCCCGTGGACGCTCTGGCCGAGACCGGTTACGGCGAGTCTGGGACACGAACCTCCCAGCCACGTGGCGAGTGGGTCGCCAGAACGGCCACCAGGGCGGCACCGGACACGGACGTTTAAGTGGAACTGTAGTAGGTATACCCAGCCCAGTGACATCCGCCATTTTTAAATATCCGCTTGCTGTAATCGAGGCATTGCTTGCCGTGGACCCCGAGACAGATGTTGAGGGGTGACCCGTCACGGGCCTTCAAGAAACAACCGGAGGCCATTTAGAATGCAGAGCTCTGGGTTTGCCTCGTTTCCGTCACTAGTATTCTGCAACGCCTGCTGGTATTTACTAGTGACATTATGCAACAGGAGAGCAAAGATATGACCCACCTCACCCATCCCCAGATAGCAAAACCGCTGTGGCCCGGACCCGTCCCACACCCGACGCTTTCACCTGGCCCACATACCGCGTGGAATGAGGGCACTTGTTTTTGCCACAAAAGGCCCACATTTGATTTGGCATATCTGGGCCATATTTGGTATTATACATGTGGGCCACTTCAGGTTCACATCTGTTTGTCAGGGCCAGAAGAAGGCCATCAGTGCCGCACCATTGCCTGAAGTGGCCCACATCCGGATGCTGTCTGGGACGCAGCCTGTTCACAACCGTAGAAGTTCAACGCTCAAGTTCAAAGCTCGCACCAGTAAAACGGAGAAATCTGTTTCCCTGCGTACAAAATTTGTTTCCGTGTTTTGAGCGAACGTGTCCTTTCCCCTTCCGGTGTGGTAAGACGGCGGCGCGAATTCACGTTTGCGGCGGCCTCGCCCGGTACCGTCCATGCAGTGTCTTTGTCCGCGTCTAAGTTTTGTCTTGGTTTGGTGGCTGGGAGAGCTGGCGTTGGACCGGCCGGGACAGCTTGGTCCTCTGCATCCTGTGGGCCCAGGGACCACGGCCCGGCCTGGAGCTGTGCCCGAGGAGGAGACACCGAGGGCGGTCTGACAGGACCTGGAAGCGGGGCAGGCTAAGCTAACTGCTAGCCCGTGTTCCGACACCCGAAATGAAACGACAAAGTGTTCCTGACTGCTGATGTGTTTCTGTGTTTGGCGTCAGAACTCGGCCTGTTTGACGTCTCGGTTGCTGTGAGCGCCTTCGACTTGTCAGCTTCCAGAGCTGCTGTGGACGGCGTCGTATTGTGGACATGAGGAAGGCAGACTTTACCCAGACAGCAGACACGTTTGGGCCTAATCTGGGGCACTTTTGGTACTTACGCCTTAGTTACGGCGCCGGCAACTGTTGTGTGGGCCAGACGTGGTGGCCCAAATGTCACAAGCCGGGCCTGACTTCGGTTACGGCACATACTGTGTGAGCCAGATGTAGCTGAGTTGAGGCGGCCACACTCACCCTGAGTCAACGCCATCATTCAAGGCCAAATGTGGGTTGTAGGATCACTGCAGATGTGGGCCATATTTGGGCCAAAGACTCTTCGCTGTCTGGGTAGACTGGGCCAGATCCACCACAGAACGTAGGGAAACCAGAGATGCTACACCTTTCACATTACTGGCTCATTGCTCGTGGTTCAGCTAATAATATGGCGTGCTGTTACGTAATTAAATGAGCGTAAACCGTGCACAATGATGAGGTTTATGAGGAAATGGTTAAATGGCACAGTGCACTTCATTAACCGCGAGAGAAGCTGTAGGAGCCTTAATGTGATTACACATGAACGTATCACTGTACACATGCAAAACCGTACAGAACTCCAACATTTAACCCACTTTGTGCACCACAGTCTCTTCATCTGTTATCCCCCCGTGTCTCTCTCTAACCCTCCCCGCATCAGGAAAAAAAGAAAGGGGTGGGTGGATGATGTGCAGAAGTTGATTAAAGAAGATCTCACCTGGGTCAGCCAGACATTGGTGGTCATCACCTGCTCTCTTTCATGCTGCAGAAGAAGACGGACATACGTAAGTCATAGTGTATTGTCAACACACAGACATAAACAAACAGTACCACACACACCATGTCGCCCTATACTGTGGGGGCCCCTAATTGACTCCATTCATTCCCCATCCCTTAACCTTCACCTTAACCTTAACTGCATGCCTAACCTTAACCTAGCCCTAATTCCCACCTTAACCCTAAAACCAAGTCCTAACCCTAAAATAGACCCTTTTCCTCATGGGGGCTCATAAAATGTCCGCACAACCCAGATAGCACCCGGATGTGGGCCACTTCAGGCCCACAGGAGGCGCTAGTGCAGCAACCAAGACACACACAGCACCCGGATGTGGGCCACTTCAGGCCCACAGGAGGCGCTAGTGCACGACCAGGACACACACACACCCACATCCGGCTTCCCACCTGCAGACACAGCCCATTGTGTCTGTAGGGACGCCCGACCAAGCCGGAGGTAACACCGGGATTCGAACCGGCGATGATCCCCGTGTTGGTAGGCAACGGAATAGACCGCCATGCTACCCGGACGCCCAATTCCGTCTTTTCTTATGATCTGGGCGTTATTTTCGTTGTGTTTTTGCCACTACGCGTGTCGGTTATGGTATGGCAGCTAGCATCATGGTGCAGATGTTGGACACCGCTGGACTCACCTTCACACCGTGCAGATGTTGGACACCGCTGGACTCACCTTCACATCGTGCAGTTGTTGGACACCGCTGGACTCACCTTCACATCGTGCAGATGTTGGACACCGTTGGACTCACCTTCACATCGGTGTCTTTTGGTGTCACAATACAGCACGAGCATCGGACACGGTCCAATAAGTGCAATTTAACCCAATTATCCAAACCACATAACTGGACGTGAAACCGAAGGAGGATGACCCACGGTCTCGTGGGCAACATCTCCAAAACGACACCGGCGAATAAAACCGATACCACAACCGATACGCACCATGGCGAAAACCACGAACATAAAGGCTTTGTGCACAAAACTCGGGATGATCCTTTAATGGCGATGAAGTCAAATCGAGTTGTTCTGTGAGCGGGTAGGGTTCGGACAGGTTCGGACTTCCAGGCCTCCCGGAAGAGCGCACTCACCACGCTGATGAGCTGAGCCAGCGACACCATCAGCTGCACGGTCACCAGCTCCGAGCCGTTGGTCGCCGGGCGGATCAGCTTGTTGTAATGGGCCGGATTTAGGAGGTGCTCCACCAGCCGCTCCTCTGTGTCTGCCCCGAAGCTACCTGCAATGACACACCAGCATGCATACAGTGTTTCTATTTGTTTATTTGTTTGTTTGTTCATTTGTTTAGATTTTGATATACTCTGTTGGTGCCGTAGGGTAATTATGCTCTGCATTTGTCCCGTCCTAGCTGTGTAGCTAGGGGCGGGGGGCAGCCGCCGTGCAGCACCCGGGGTCCAACCCCACATAGCATCCGGATGTGGGCCACTTCAGGCAATGATGCGGCACTGGCGGCCTTCTTCTGGCCCTGACAAAATGGATGTGAGCCTGAAGTGGCCCACATGTATAATAGCAAATATGGCCCAAATGTGCCAAATCACATGTGGGCCTTTTTTGGCAAACATGCGGTGCTCTGGGCAACATGTGGTCTGGATGTGACCCTGAAGTGGCCCGTGTGGTAAATGGTGAATATGGCCCAAATATCACAAAACAAATATGGCCACCTTTGGCAAATATGTGGCACATGCAGCATTGCTATGGCTTGGTTCTGGTCCAGACCCGGCAAACAGGAGCGGACCGCTCAAGTGCCATCATTCCACACGGTATGTGGGCCGGATGAAAGTGTCGGTATTGGACGGGTCCGGGCCACAGGTTCGTCTTGCCGGGCCTCGGTCAGGGGCACAGACAGGAGTATTCACCCCAGCATGCATGTCTTTCATGATGGTGGGGGAAACCGGAGCGCCCGGAGAAATCCCACCACCGCAGACATGGGGAGAACATGCAAACTCCACACACAGGACATCCCCCCCTCCCCCCAAGGTTGGAGGACAACCCCGGGGGTTCAAACCCGGGACCTTCTTGCTGTGAGGCAACAGCGCTAACCGCTGCGCCACCGTGCTGCCCCTATGTGCGCCTTCATCTTGGGGCAAACCAGCTGTGGCCCCTGAAGCTTTGCTTGGCCTTGGAAAAAAAAAACCCACACGTTTGTGTTATACAGCAGAAACATACAACGACGGACACAAGTGGGATTGTTGAGCAACCCCCTCCACCCCCCCCACCTCCACCCCCATCCCGCTTTTGATTTGGTTGGCTACGTCCGGTATCATGCGCTGGCTACCCATGTGTACGGAGGATGCAGAGTCCATGAACCGTAGCATTACTCATCCGTGCCGGCTGGAGCGCGGCAGCCAGGCCGGATACACACCTCTTACGAGATCTGACAACATGTGAGTGAGTCAGCCGGTCTGATGTCTTCGTCGCCATCCTCTCCCCCTCTTCCCGTCTCTCGCACCGCCTTTCCCTCCCCTCTGTCTCTCCCTTTTCCTCCCGTATCGCACTCCTGCCCCCCCCCACTCTTGTGTTTCTCCCCTCCATCCCTCTCATCTGCAGCTGTCATGTCTACGGAGGGGTCAGGGGTCAGACCGAGCTGTCACACAGGAAGGGGGGAAGAAAGAGATATAAACACCCCCCCCCACGCAAATACACCTTTCTCTTCTCCCGTTTTGCCTCCTCCACCCAAATTCACCAACTCCATTTCACTGCATTTAGCCCGCTCCCTCCCTTCTTCCATCCCTCCGTCTCACCCCGCCTGTCATTTCCTCCCACGCTGAGTTCTCCCCAAGGATCAACGCCGTTTTTTCTTGTCTCATCTCATCTCATCTCATCTGGTCTCGTCTCGTCTCGTCTCATCTGGTCTCATCTCATCTCATCTCATTTCGTCTTGTCTCGTCTCGTCTCATCTCGTCTCATCTCGTCTCATCTCACCTCATCTCACCTCATCTCATCTCATCTTGTCTCATCTCATCTCATCTGGTCTCGTCTCGTCTCGTCTCATCTGGTCTCATCTCATCTCATCTCATTTCGTCTCGTCTCATCTCGTCTCGTCTCATCTCACCTAATCTCACCTCATCTCACCTCGTCTTGTCTCATCTCATCTCATCTCATCTCATCTGGTCTCGTCTCGTCTCATCTGGTCTCATCTCATCTCATTTCGTCTTGTCTCGTCTCGTCTCGTCTCATCTCACCTCATCTCACCTCGTCTTGTCTCATCTCATCTCATCTCATCTCATCTCATCTCATCTGGTCTCATCTCGTCTCATCTGGTCTCATCTCATCTCATTTCGTCTTGTCTCGTCTCGTCTCGTCTCATCTCACCTCATCTCACCTCATCTCACCTCGTCTTGTCTCATCTCATCTCATCTCATCTCGTCTCGTCTCATCTCACCTCACCTCACCTCATCTCATCTCATCTCATCTCATCTCATCTCATCTCATCTCATGTCATCTCATGTCATCTCATCCCATCTCATCCCATCTTATACGTTGAAACAGGCCATTCAGGCTCGGCTTCCTTCCTACCAGTTATGTAAAAAAAGAAAAGAAAAGCTGACATGGTTGAATTTACAAAGGGGGAGATAAAATAGTCGTGTTCCACCGATCATCTATAAACACAGGTTAAAAACCCAGGAGCCGGGGGGCCGTTGTTTACCCTGCAGACGGGATTCATGGTGCTTTTCTCTCTTCGTTCATTTTACTGCTTGGCCCCTCTGTAAACTATCACTGCACATCTCCCCCCCCTCTCCCCCCCCTCGCTCTCTGTCTCTCTCAGTTCAATTCAATGATGCTTTATTGGCATGACTGCATTAATTACAATGTTGCCAAAGCAGGTGACAGCAAAATAGGTCAACAGAGAACCAAACAAACAAAACAAAATAAAAATGGAAAAAGGAGCAGGAGGAACACTAGGTAGAACTGGCAGACACATAGAACAGCACTTGAACAGCAACTGACAGTTGTTTTGGTCACTCACTGACCCTTAGGCTATGGCACATATTGTGCCGCAAGGTGTGACCTTTGACCCTGTCCTAAAACAAGTGGCCATTGTTCTTTCTCATCCAGCAGTAGAACATTTGGAATCTGGTTTTCAAAGTTCTCCTGGTGTTTTTCTCTTATGTTCTGGAACGTCTCACAATTTAGCAGGAAGTGCATCTCTGCCTCCACCTCACCTGCCGTACACTGACCACACATTCTTCGCTGTTTTGGTAGCCAAGATTTGTTGTGTGTGTGTGTGTGTGTCTGCCCTTTTCAGTGGCTAGACTGTGGTCACTGTGGTCTCTCCCTCTCTCTCACTCTCTGGCTTTCTCTCTCTTTTTCGCTCTGTCTCTCTCTCTCCCTCTCTCTCTCCCTCACTCCCTCCCTCTCTCTCCTTCTCCTTCTTTCTCTCCCCCTCTCTCGTTCCTCCCTCTCTCTCCCCCTCTTTCTCTCTCTCGCACTCTTTCCCTCCCTCTCTCTCTTTCTCTCTCGCTCCCCCCCTCTGTCTCTCCTCCTTGTCCCTCTCTCTCTCCCTCTCCCCCTCTCTTCCCCTCCCTCCCCTCTCTCTCACTCTGTCTTTCTCTCTCTCTCCCTCTCTCCCCCTCTCTTCCCCTCCCTCCCCTCTCTCACGCTCTCTCTCCCTCCCTCCCCTCTCTCTCACTCTGTCTCTCTCCCTCTCCCCCTCTCTTCCCCTCCCTCCCCTCTCTCTCACTCTGTCTTTCTCTCTCTCTCCCTCTCTCCCCCTCTCTTCCCCTCCCTCCCCTCTCTTGCGCTCTCTCTCCCTCTCTCTTTTTTGCTCTGTCTCTCTCTCTCCCTCACTCCCTCCCCCTCTCTCCCTCTCCTTCTTTCTCTCCCCCTCTCTCGTTCCTCCCTCTCTCTCCCCCTCTTTCTCTCTCTCCCTCCCTCTTTCCCTCCCCCTCTCTTTCCCTCCCCCTCTCTCTCTCTCCCCCTCTCTGCCACGCTGCTATGTTCCCCCTTGATCTCTCTTTCCCACCTTCCCCCATAGCACTGCTGTGTTCACCGAGCAGGAATGATGGTCTCGGTCTCCGGATCAATGAGGGCTCTAATCACGCAGCCGCGGACTCAGACCACATCTCCTCGCCCCTGCTCCTCCCCCCCTTCTCTCCCCCCTCTCCCTCCTTTTCACTTCATTGTTTCATTTGCGTCGCATTTTCGCTTCCCATCCATCTTTGTTCCAGCTCGCGTTGCGTCCTATAATGTTGTCTCTCACAGCTCTCTCTCCCCCTCCCTCCCTCCCCCCTCCCCTCCCCTCCCTCCCTCCCTGTTATCTCCATCTTCACATCGCTGACAGCCACTGTCCCGATAATGTCCCCTCGCCTCGTTTATCCGACCCGCATCAATACCCGCCCTGGCAGCACGTGTGTGTGTAGCAGCTCGCTGCATGTTTATCACGTGTGGGAGTCGTCTCGCGCACACACACACGCACACACACATGCACACACACGCACGCACGCTCACACACGCGCGCTCACACACACACACTTCCTAGGTGTGTGTGTATGTGTGTACGTGTGTCTGTGTGCGGGTGTGTGTGTGTCCTGCATTGTGTGTTTGTGTGTGTGTGTGTGTGTGTGTGTGTGTGTGTGTGTGTGTGTGTGCGCGTGTGTGCGTGCGTGTGTGTGTGTGGGGGGGTGAAGTCAAGTCAAGTCAGTTTTATTTGTGCGTGTGTGCCCAATATCAAAAATTACAAATTTGCTTCAGTGGGCTTAACAGCAACACAACATGTGTGTCCTGCATTGTGTGTGTGCTTGTGCACGTGTGTGTCCTGCATTGTGTGCGCGCGCGCGCATTTGTACTGCATTTTGTGTGTGTCCTACATTGTGTGTGTGTGTGTGTGTCCTGCATTATATGTGTGTGTGTGTGTCCTGTATTGTGTGTGTGTGTGTGTGTGTGTGTCCTGCATTATGTGTGTGTGTGTGTGTGTGTGTCCTGTATTGTGTGTGTGTGTGTGTGTGTGTGTCCTGCATTATGTGTGTGTGTGTGTCCTGCATTGTGTGTGTGTTTGTGTGTGTGTCCTGTATTGTGTGTGTGAGTGTGTGTGTGTGTGTGTGTCCTGCATTGTGTGTGTGTGTGTGTGTGTCCTGTATTGTGTGTGTGTGTGTGTGTGTGTGTGTGTGTGTGTCCTGCATTGTGTGTGTGTGTGTCCTGCATCGTGCAGGTGATCTGGCTGCTGCCACCGGGTGGAGGTCTCGGTACTGTGTGCTGCAGCGCACCAGGCGGGCATCACCCTGGAACTTGCACGTTAGTCACACTCGTGACGTAGACGCTGGATCCACGTCCGCTCGTGCAGACTCAGAACGGCTGTCATCCGTGTCGCAGGTTCGGCCCGGATCCCTTTTCCCTGCCGGACCTCCCCTCCCCTCCCCTCCCCAGTTGTACCTGGCCAATCAGCCCGCCCTCCGAGCCGTCCCGGTCGCTGCTCCACCCCCTCTGCCCATACATGTGGAGTCGCCAGCCGCTTCTTTTCACCTGACAGTGAGCAGTTTCACCAGTTCCCCCTCCCCCCCCCGAACAGGCGCCCCGACCGACCAGAGGAGGCGCTAGTGCCGCGACCAGGACGCCTACATCCGGCTTCCCACCCGCAGTCATGGCCAACTGTGTCTGTAGGGACGCCCGACCAAGCCAGGGGCAACACGGGGATTCGAACAGACGATCCCCGTGTTGGTAGGCAACGGAACAGCCCCTCACGCCCCCCGGACGCCACGCCCCCCGGACGCCCCGCCCCCCCTCGATGTTTTTACCAGCGTCTCGGCTTCTCAGCAGGGTCCCCAAATAAAGATCAGAGCAGTTTGCATGCTGTTTTGCACTTCAAAATCCAGTTTCTACCTCATTCAAAACCTGTCAGGCCAAGACCAGTCCAGGTGGACTCTGTTCAGAGTCCAAGACCGAGGCCTGCACGAGTCAGATGTCTTTATGTATTACGTGCAAATGGTTGGACATTGAAAACCTGCGGATGTCCAGACATAAAGGGTCGGTGTTTGCGGGTCAGTGCTAGCTTGGAAGGTCTGGATGCACACCACCACCACACCACCACCACCACCACACCACCACCACCCCGACTGTGAGCCTGGAAGACTGTGAGTCTGGAAGACTGTGAGCCTGGAAGACTGTGAGTCTGGAAGACTGTGAGCCTGGAAGACTGTGAGCCTGGAAGACTGTGAGTCTGGAAGACTGTGAGCCTGGAAGACTGTGAGCCTGGAGGACTGTGAGCCTGGAGGACTGTGAGCCTGGAAGACTGTGAGCCTGGAAGACTGTAAGTCTGGAAGACTGTAAGCCTGGAAGACTGTGAGCCTGGAAGACTGTGAGCCTGGAAGACTGGAAGACTGTGAGCCTGGAAGACTGTGAGTCTGGAAGACTGGAAGACTGTGAGCCTGGAAGACTGTGAGCCTGGAAGACTGTGAGTCTGGAAGACTGGAAGGCTGTAAGCCTGGAAGACTGTGAGCCTGGAAGACTGTGAGCCTGGAAGACTGTGAGTCTGGAAGACTGGAAGACTGTGAGCCTGGAAGACTGTGAGTCTGGAAGACTGGAAGACTGTAAGCCTGGAAGACTGTGAGTCTGGAAGACTGTGAGCCTGGAAGACTGGAAGACTGTGAGTCTGGAAGACTGTGAGCCTGGAAGACTGGAAGACTGTGAGCCTGGAAGACTGTGAGTCTGGAAGACTGGAAGACTGTGAGCCTGGAAGACTGTGAGCCTGGAAGACTGTGAGTCTGGAAGACTGGAAGACTGTAAGCCTGGAAGACTGTGAGCCTGGAAGACTGTGAGCCTGGAAGACTGTGAGTCTGGAAGACTGGAAGACTGTGAGCCTGGAAGACTGTGAGTCTGGAAGACTGGAAGACTGTAAGCCTGGAAGACTGTGAGTCTGGAAGACTGTAAGCCTGGTAAAGGCTTTCGCCATCTCAGGAGCCGTGCTGCAAGAAACCAGCCTATTCATAGCAGAAATACATTATCCCGCTGTTCAAATTCACAATCTATAAATATCAACAAATACAGACACTGGGTTTGCTGCCGCCCACCCTGCTCCTTCTCTCTCCCTCTTTCTCCCTCTCTCTCTTGCGCTCTCTGACATTCTCCCTCTCCCTCTCTGAATCTCTCTGGCCCTCTAACTCTCTCTCTCTTGCACTCTTTTGCACTCTCTTGATGCACTGACTCCCTCTCTCTCTGACTCTCTCTCTCTGACTCTCTCTCCCTTTCTGACTCTCTCTCCCTTTCTGACTCTCTCTCTCTCTCTGACTCTCTCTCTCTCTGACTCTCTCTCTCTCTCTGACTCTCTCCCTCTCTGACTCTCTCTCCCTTTCTGACTCTCTCTCTCTGAGACACACACTCTCTCTCTCACTCCCTCTCTCACTCTCTCTCCCTCTGACTCTCTGACACTCTCTCTGACTCTCTCCCTTTCGGACTCTCTCTCTCTCTCTGACTCTCTCTCCCTTTCTGACTCTCTCGCTCTCTGACTCTCTCTCCCTTTCTGACTCTCTCTCTCTGAGACACACACTCTCTCTCTCACTCCCTCTCTCACTCTCTCTCCCTCTGACTCTCTGACACTCTCTCTGACTCTCTGACACTCTCTCTGACACTCTCTCTGACTCTCTCTCTCGCCCCTTCTGTTGACCCGTGCTCTCTCTGACTCTCTCTCTCTGACTCTCTCTCACTCTCTCCCTCTGACTCTGACACTCTCTCTGACTCTCTCTGACCCTCTCCCTCTCTGACTCTCTCTCTCTGACTCTCTCCCTCTCTGACTCTCTCCCTCTCTGACTCTCTCTCTATGACTCTCTCTCTCTCTGACTCTCTGACACTCTCTCTGACTCTCTCTCTCTGACTCTCTCTCTTGTTCCCTCTGTTGACCCGTTCTCTCTCTGCCTCTCCCTCTCTGACTCTCTCTCTCTCTGACTCTCTGACACTCTCTCTGACTCTCTCTCTCTGACTCTCTCTCTCGCCCCCTCTGTTGACCCGTGATCTCTCTGCCTCTCTCTCTCTCTCTTGATGTGTGGTTCGGTTCTGTGATGGCAAACGAGGTCTTTATTGGACGGGTTCATGTGAAGGAGTGATGACTGTTCATGTTGTTCATATTTTTAAAAAGATGTAAAGTGTTTTTTTAAAAGAAGTTTTGTTAAATACGTTATTTTTTAAAGTCTCACCCCCCCCCCTTGCTTGCCTTCTCTCGCCCTGCCGCCACGCGGCGCTGTGCATGCTCGGGGCCCGGCTGAGTGGCTGTTGGCTCGCTAGTAGCTCAGCTTGTATTCTGGTTGTTTTCCAGTGCAAATATTGCAAAGTTAATGTGACACTATGAATATTTCAGCATGGCTCCCCCATTAGACCCCAGAGCGATGAGAGCTCCACAACCCCGCACACTTACAAACACACAATTCACACTGCGCGCGCACGCACGCACGCGCACCAGTGACGGAGCGACACAGCAGTGGTGCAGACGAGATGGCAGACGTGAATTACGTGCTCATCGTTCAGCTTGATTTGATTAAATCAGTTCATAAGCATATTGTTTTGCTTCTGCCTTCCGTCCCTCCTTCCTTCCTTCCTTCCTTCCTTCCTTCGAGCTCTCTCTGTCTCTCTCTCCTTCCTTCCTTCCTTCCTTCCTTCCTTCCTTCCTTCCTTCCTTCCTTCCTTCCTTCCTTCCTTCCTTCCTTCCTTCCATCCTTCCTTCCTTCCTTCCTTCCTTCCTTCCTTCTTTCCTTCCTTCCTTCCTTCCTTCCTTCCTTCTTTCCTCCTTCCTTCCTTCCTTCCTTCCTTCCTTCCTTCCTTCCTTCCTTCCTTCC
Organism: Lampris megalopsis; assembly: GCA_022114975.2. Taxonomy (NCBI): domain Eukaryota; kingdom Metazoa; phylum Chordata; class Actinopteri; order Lampriformes; family Lampridae; genus Lampris; species Lampris megalopsis. The sequence continues at coordinate 27,202 of JAJHIY020001653.1, forward strand.
GTCCCTCCCTCCTTCCTTCCTTCCTTCCTTCCTTCCTTCGAGCTCTCTCTGTCTCTCTCTCCTTCCTTCCTTCCTTCCTTCCTTCCTTCCTTCCTTCCTTCCTTCCTTCCTTCCTTCCTTCCTTCCTTCCTTCGAGCTCTCTCTGTCTCTCTCTCCTTCCTTCCTTCCTTCCTTCCTTCCTTCCTTCGAGCTCTCTCTGTCTCTCTCTCCTTCCTTCCTTCCTTCCTTCGAGCTCTCTCTGTCTCTCTCTCCTTCCTTCCTTCCTTCCTTCGAGCTCTCTGTCTCTCTCTCCTTCCTTCCGTCCCTCCTTCCTTCCTTCCTTCGAGCTCTCTCTGTCTCTCTCTCCTTCCTTTCGTCCCTCCTCCCTTCCTTCCTTCAAGCTCTCTGTCTCTCTCCTTCCTTCCATCCCTCCTTCCTTCCTTCCTTCGAGCTCTCTGTCTCTCTCTCCTTCCTTCCGTCCCTCCTCCCTTCCTTCCTTCGAGCTCTCTCTCTGTCTCTCTCTCCTTCCTTCCTTCCTTCCTTCCTTCCTTCCTTCCTTCCTTCCTTCCTTCCTTCCTTCCTTCCTTCCTTCCTTCGAGCTCTCTCTGTCTCTCTCTCCTTCCTTCCTTCCTTCCTTCGAGCTCTCTCTGTCTCTCTCTCCTTCCTTCCTTCCTTCCTTCCTTCTCCTTCCTTCCTTCCTTCCTTCCTTCCTTCCTTCCTTCCTTCGAGCTCTCTCTCTGTCTCTCTCTCCTTCCTTCCTTCCGTCCGTCCATCAAAGACTGATTAGTGGATTTTATAAAGGGTGGTAGACTTGTGAAAGCCTCGGGCTCTTTGGCCCGGTGTCAGAGAGGATTCACCCTTAAGCTTGCCGTACCCCGGGCCGCGGGGGGGGGGTCCATCCGTAACGTTAAGGGCGTATAGGACGCTCGAGCCCAGCGCCACGTCAGCCGCAGCACAGCCACGAGGAGACCACGAGAGAAGAAATCATCCGGACTTTCCCCTCCAGGGGCGTCGCGTTATGCCCACACCATATTGCGGCGAATTCTACTGGAGTGTTCCTGCTCGAAGTCAGGGGGCTCATTTGCATATTACCCACGATGCAACGGAAGAGCGTCAGTGTTTTGGTGATGTTGTGGGATATTGGGCATGGTAAAAACGGGCACGTCTGTTCCAGATAGCGGGGGTGTGGTGGAAGGTGCTGGGGACGTTATGAGAGAAGTTGTATGAGACAGCATGCTGTTTCCCACCATGAGGGTAAAGAGCAGGCAAATAAATAAGGTCGCCTCTGTGGCCTAGGGCTAGTGATTCTCAACCTTTTTGGGGTCCTGGACCCCCTGCGTATTTTTGATCTACCCTGAGGATCCCTCCACCTGATCTTGGGGGAGGGGGGTTGCAATTTGATAGAAACAGTAGAAACTGCATTTTAAATTGCATTATAGCATTTATTCACTCTTTGGGGCAAAAATAAGAGCTTTCAGTTGTAACTTAGATATAGTTAACACAACAGAATTCTTATGCAGTAACTTTCATATATATGTAACAAAACAGAATATGTATTCAGTAACTTTCAGATATATGTAACAAAACAGAATATGTATTCAGTAACTTTAAGATATATGTAACAACACAGAATATGTATTCAGTAACTTTCAGATATATGTAACAAAACAGAATTCTTATGCAGTAACTTTCAGATATATGTAACAAAACAGAATATGTATTCAGTAACTTTCAGATATATGTAACAAAACAGAATATGTATTCAGTAACTTTCAGATATATGTAACAAAACAGAATATGTATTCAGTAACTTTCAGATATATGTAACAAAACAGAATATGTATTCAGTAACTTTCAGATATATGTAACAAAACAGAATATGTATTCAGTAACTTTCAGATATATGTAACAACAGTGTTTATGCAGTAACTTTTAACAATGCAAACGGGAGCGAGATCTCTTATTAAAATACAATAACTTACACTTGTGAAACAGATGTAATTAGAGAAAAAAGTCCTGTTACCCTTTATAGTTTAGGTAGATAAAGGTCTCAGTCACATTTGAGTAAAACAATCCTATTTCTATAAATGTCATAGGATCTTTTTTTTAAAGATATTTTATTTTCACGGACCCCTTGCAATTACACCACGGACCACTAGGGGTCCGCGGACCCCCGGTTGAGAAACACTGGCCTAGAAGAGCAGATGAGCTGAGACTATTACGACCTTGTGTCTGTTAGGACTGGCTTGGCTTACGGTCTTTAAACGCTTGCTGGTTGGCTGAGAAGTCCATTACTTGTCCACGTCACAATATGTTCTGTTTTTCACGACGGCGCCATGCCAGACTACTGCTATAGGCGCGTGTCCCGTCTTGGCCGCCAGACCGGCCACTCCGCCGGGTACGATCCCGACCCGTCGTCGTACGCCGCCGTCATGACGTCACCACGGCCGTGCGCGAGTTCATAGGTCGCCGGGGAGGCGGGTCCAGAAGTGTCAATCACGGAAGACGCGCTATGAGTGGCGCTAGCCGGCCTGTGCCCGGAAAGGAAGAAGAAAGCGATTGTGGACCCGTCCCTGGGTGTCCCGAAGAGGACGACATGGGCTGGCTGCCCTTGAAAGAGAACTCGGGGTAAGCAATTTGTCCATGTCAAGAAAATTAGCCTAATTAGCCTGGCTAGCTAATGTTAGCTTCGCTGTATGTAAACAGCGGGTCGGAAGATGTGTTAGCCTATGCGCGCGCCGGGAACACGTGTTTGAGCGTCGGTCAGGGGTGTCAAACTAGACGGAAACGGGGCGTCCGGGCGGCGTGGCGGGTCTATTCCGTTGCTTACCAACACGGGGATCGCCGGTTCGAATCCCCGTGTTACCTCCGGCTTGGTCGGGCGTCCCTACAGACACAATTGGCCGTGTCTGCGGGTGGGAAGCCGGATGTGGGCATGCGTCCTAGTCAGTGCACTAGCGCCTCCTCTGGTCGGTCAGGGGGGCGGGGGAACTGAGGGGAATAGCGTGATCCTCCCACGCGCTACGTCTCCCAGGCGAAACTCCTCGCTGTCAGGTGAAAAGAAGCGGCTGGCGACTCCACGTGTATCGGAGGAAGCACGTGGTAGTCTGCAGCCCTCCCCGCCTCGGCGAAGGGGGTGGAGCAGAGACCGGGACGGCCCGGAAAAACATGGTAATTGGCCAAGTGCAATTGGGGAGAACACCCCCCCCCAAAAAAGATGGAAAATTCAAGGGTCAAGGGTCGCGGGGCGTCTGACGCTGGTCTTGGATTACGTCACACTGCGAGAGCATGTGTCGTTCCCCACGTTCATATTCGGGCCCGACCACTGAACGATAGTCTGAGCCGACCATTAATGATCTCTCCACGCGCATCCATCTCAGACGTAAAGTGGAGGACAGAGGTCTGTCTCCTTCTCCTCTCCCCTCCTCCCTGCAGCTGGCAGCAGAGTTTGTTGGCTGCAGCTGGAAGCTTTTATGCTGAAACATTTTTTTTCGGATCAATAACAGAGAGATCCGTTGACCTACTGGCAACGTCCAGCCGTCTGGCTATAGTGCCCGTAGAGCTGAGATATTAATATTGATTCTCCACCCAGCCGCAATATCACACCGCTCCAAAAACAAGCCATCACACCGTGGACTGACCGGGGAAAGGAGCTTCACCGCTGCCAACGTTTGCAGGACTTTGTGTCCAAGAACTGTGGCTGCCAGCCCTGCATGTGCTGAGTGAATTACGGGATTACTGTATAATAATATCAAAAACCCATTTCGTGCAGCAGCATCGCTATTCCATCCCGCACCGCTGTCTCCACTTGTGGTCAATACTGCGCTCTCCGTCATGTTTATCGGGTTGACTTATCCGTTACTCTGCTACAGATGATGGTGAAAATGGACAGGAAGAATGTGGGGGGAGGAGAGAGAGTGTTACGAGGGTCCGAGACAGACCCAAGTCCAAGACAGTGCGATCGGGGATTGAGCCCTAATGCTGTGCGCCATCTCAACCCAAATTAATGGATCCAATGAACCACGATGTTTCCTTGTATCGCGTCAGGTCCCATGACGTCCACTAGGGGGGGCTGCCAAGTCAAACGAAGAGCGCTGCGGCGAGCCGGCGTGGAAGAACGAGTCGCGAGGCAGCGCTCTCTTTTTTAATTGCGACTCTCGTGCCCCGGACACCGCACGACCCCGGAAGTGCTCTTTTATTCACACCGACCAGAACTGACGAGGACGTAACGAGCCCCCCCCTTCCCCAGGTCCAAAGTGGCGACGTCAGTCCCAGTCACGGCCCTATAGTCAAGTTAAGGCCAGTTTCATAGGCTTGACGTACATGGACCGTTCTCCGCGAGGGGTCCGCGCGGACTAACATGACGCAATAGCGGACCGGTGTCACACAAAACACGGCTCGGCATCAAACTGCCTCACGTCGGCATGCGTTTCGTGTGGCACCGGAAACCTTCCTCCTTTAGTTTCTTCTTCGTGGCTTTGCAACTTTTACACAGTATGGAGACGACGTTTCTCCTCATCCATACCCCTCACCAACATGCTGAACTGCCCCTCTCTACCCCTCCCTTCGCTAAGTGGTCGAACATGCCACCTCCGCGAGGTATTTCTTCCCCAACACAGCCTGGCCAACAGAGCAGCTCTTCTTCCGCATCCGTTGGACGGCGCCATGTTGGTTTACACTCTAACTTCCGGCGGAAACGGAAAACGACGTGCAAAGATTGGGGGAAATGTAGGCCTTGGGTATGCGTCGGTACGACTGGACTACGAAAAGACTAGGCAGGTCTACGGGGGGGGCTGCATCCCCTAGCCCCCCCCATCCCGCGCTACATCGTATACCGTCATATGGTATTGCAATGGTGTCAAATCAGATCGTATCATATTGTATCGCGGTGCGCCACGTTGGATTCTTCCATGCCAGTGTTTCTCAACTGGGGGTCCGCGGACCCCTAGTGGTCCGTGGTGTAATTGCAAGGGGTCCGTGAAAATAAAATATCTTTAAAAAAAAAGATCCTATGACGTTTATAGAAATAGGATTATTTTACTCAAATGTGACTGAGACCTTTATCTGCCTAAACTATGAAGGGTAACAGGACTTTTTTCTCTAATTACATCTGTTTCACAAGTGTAATGTATTGTATTTTAATAAGAGACCTCGCTCCCGTTTGCATTGTTAAAAGTTACTGCATAAAAATGCTGTTGTTACATATATCTAAAAGTTACTGCATAAATATTCTGTTTTGTTACATATATCTGAAAGTTACTGAATACATATTCTGTGTTGTTACATATATCTGAAAGTTACTGAATACATATTCTGTTTTGTTACATATATCTGAAAGTTACTGAATACATATTCTGTTTTGTTACATATATCTGAAAGTTACTGAATACATATTCTGTTTTGTTACATATATCTGAAAGTTACTGAATACATATTCTGTCTTGCTACATATATCTGAAAGTTACTGAATACATATTCTGTTTTGTTACATATATCTGAAAGTTACTGCATAAGAATTCTGTTTTGTTAACTATATCTAAGTTACAACTGAAAGCTCTTATTTCTGCCCCAAAGAGTGAATAAATGCTATAATGCAATTTAAAATGCAGCTTCTACTGTTTCTATCAAATTGCAACCCCCCTCCCCCAAGATCAGGTGGAGGGGTCCTCAGGGTAGATCAAAAATACGCAGGGGGGTCCAGGACCCCAAAAAGGTGGAGAACCACTGCTCTATGCTGTGTTGTACAGAATCAGCACATGTCAGATGGTATCATGTCGTCAATGTATATCCGAATTTTCTCTGCTATCAACGAGTTTCCTGCGGGGGGGGGGTCACTGGGGAATCGATTATGGGTAATACTTCCGGTGTTCGGCAGCAGCGGGGACATGTATTTAACCAACAACAAAAAAACTGCCAAGGAGACAGAAAAGCCCTTGAAATGACACACTAAACGCTATACACAAAAGACACACACACACACACACACACACACACACACACACACACACACACACACACACAATGGCGGTGCCGTCGAACACTCGCCGGTGCATATTTTGAAGACTGCAATAAAATACATCATTTGAATTGGGGCAACGTCATTCATAACAGCATTATCCGAGCCTAACTGCAATATCTACTGCCCATAAATCCGCACGCTACGCTCTCGCCCACAGCAGAGCCAGCCGAGGTGCGGAGCGATATGAGACGTCTTATTCGGGATGGAGGGGAGGAGGGTGGGGAAGGGTGGTGGTGGGGGGGGCAGTTGTTCAGCGTGGACTGCTAGAAATTGAGACACAGGTGATAACACCTACACTCATAACTCGGTGCCTTTTTCGACACAGTGTGAAGTAAATGGCAGCAGTAAAAGCGGGCACAGATTTACACCCCCTTGCTTGTGTACCTGTGCCGGAGGACCCTTTACTCAGCGCCTTTACGTGCACCGTTGCGTCGCGCTGCGGTTACAGCTCGGTTAGGCCATGTCACTGGGCCACTGTCGTCGTCCCAGTACACAAGAACCGGGGGAGAATCGATTTATTGACGGAAGTATGTCCCACCCCGGGACGGTAGGTGGCGATATGCCCCTTTTCAGCTGGTTGAAAGACCGCCGCGGGAACTGTGGAGCATGCGCAGAACGCCCCGGGCCAGTTCAGGGCCGATTGAGAGTAAATCCATCCCCAGCCGCGCTATCTAGCTGTGTTAGCCCCGCTTCCAGAAACTAGATTTAGCGCGATTTCAGTCGGGACTAGCGCGTTTACATGTGTTTTAATAGTCCGGTTTTAGTCGGGCCGACACAATAGATCCACTTTTTCTGACGTCATGTAAACGCAGTCTTTGGTCTTGCGGCAACCTATGACAAACATTTAACTTATTGTGAACTACTGATAAGACACGTTAGCCCCCTAGCTAACGGGTCTGACCCTTTAGCCGAACGGTCAGTGATGTCGCCTTGTGGTGCAGTACACCCCGAATCGAATCCCGCACCGGGCAAGAAAATAACCGGTTACATTGGTGGCAGCGGTGGGATCCGGAAGTGCGCAGATCCTCAGAAGTCTCTTCGGAGCGCGCTTCCGGGAGAGGGTGACGACTGTAAACTACTAATAAAACCCGTTAGCCCCCTAGCTAACGGGTCTGACCCCTTAGCCGAGCGGTCAGTGATGTCGCCTTGTGGTGCGGTACACCCCGTATCGAATCCCGCACCGGGCAAGAAAATAACCGGTTACAGTATTCACTTAATTTATCGACGTAATACACCTGGTGTACATTTCAAGGCCAAATCATTTCGATTATTCAAGGAACAGAAGGCAAAGAAAGTGAGCTAACACGCGTTTCTCTTCCACACGAATGGTGTCACATCATGCAGGTGTTGGCTGCGTTACTTCCCGTCTCCTGACTACACCAGAGGCTGAACATTTCCGGTCCCTTAGTGTACGCCGGCCATTTTCCCCCCTCTCCTAGTATTCGTCGGCAAAGTCAAAATTAAGACTCTTAACTTCCCAAACGTGTCTTATCGGGCGCCCTCTTCTCCGCTGCTTAAGTTTCTATTAAACCTCTGTGCTCTCCAGCCGCCTCGCGCTAATCTCTGGGGCCACACGGCGCCGTGCGCGCCGCACTTATTCCTGCAAGCACGCGTGCGAACTGTACACACGCACGCACGCACGCACGCACACACAACATACAACATGCACGTGTGCGCAACCACACACACACAGTCTTGCACGTGTGAATATGCACTAAGTTCTCCTCTACATGTACCAATCACTCCCACACACACATACACACTCTCTCTCGCACACACACGCACACACACACACTCCCACACACACACACACACACACACACTCTCTCCCACACACACACTCCCACACACACACACACACACACTCTCTCTCTCTCTCCCACACACACACACACTCCCACAGACACACACACACACACACACACACACACACACACACAGTCCACCTTCGTGTGTCCGCTGTGCTTTCCTGATCACTGATGCAGTCTTAGCTGCAGAGCTGATTCTCTACCGTGCGTTGTAGTGATAGTCACGCCATACAGAGAGAGGGAGAGAGGGAGAGAGAGAGAGAGAGAGGGAGAGAGAGAGAGGACAAAAAAGAAATAAGTTGAGAGAGACAGAGAGAGAGAGAGTGGGAAAGAGAGAGACAGGGTTAAAAAGAGCGAGAGAGCGAGTGAGAGATAAAGAGAGGGAGAGATGAGTGAGAGAGAGAGTGAGGGAGCAAGAGAGTGAGAGCGTGCGAGAGAACGTGAGAGTGAGAGAGAGGGAGAGAGAGAGGACAAAAAAGAAATAAGTTGAGAGAGAGACAGAGAGACAGAGAGAGAGAGAGACAGGGTTAGAAAGAGCGAGAGAGCGAGCGAGAGCTAAAGAGAGTGAGAGCGTGCGAGAGAACGTGAGAGAGTGAGAGAGAGGGTGAGAGAGAGAAAAAGCGTGAGAGAGAGTGAGAAAGAGATAGAGCGTGAGAGAGAGCGTGAGAGAGGGTGAGAGAGAGGGTGAGAGAGAGCGTGAGAGGGTGAAAGGAGATAGAGTGAGAGAGAGAGCGTGAGAGAGGGTGAGAAAGAGATAGAGTGAGAGGGTGAGAGAGAGAGAGAGAGACGGAGCGTTGCAGGACGAGTCGCTGCAGAGATCAGTGGACTAGGACGGTGTCACCGGATCAGTAGCAGCATAAAAGTGATGACGGGTTAAAGTGACGGAACAGAACCTTCTAGACTCGGGCTCTGCCAAACTAAATGATTAGTTCACATTGTCTCAGCGCACAAAGACAATGCTGGACAAAGAACAAGATGCACCCCCCCACACACACGCACACACACACGCAGAGAAGTTGGCCCTCCTGCCTGCATCTTCATCAAGCGGCAGCCAGCAAGAGACTTCCGGTACCGCCTATTCGGAGGACATCTCCCGCGTGCGGGCGGCGAGGCTGCAGCTCCCTGTACAGTAACCTCGGCATCAGGTCAGCGCAGCGCCACGTCACACACCTTTATTATGCATGGCCTGCTGGGGACATGGCAAGAGACGTCTTCCTCCCTCACACGAGATGAAGGCCAGGTCCTCACGGCAGTGTCTGAGACCGGTGGTGGTGGGGGCGGGGGGCGGGGGTCCTTGAGTGACCTTGCGGAGCCACGGAATGTGTGACTCCATCTGGGAGAGTTTTTTTCTATGGAAAATGTGGAACCGGTTCTAGATTAAGCAGCCTCACCGGCACCGGTACCAGTCTTTTTTCGGTGGAATAGTGTGGAACCGGTTCTAGATTAGGCACCGGCACCGGTACCAGTATTTTTTTCGGTGGAAGAGCGAGGAACCGGTTCTAGATTAGGCACCGGCACTGGTACCAGTCTTTTTCAGTGGAAGAGCGTGGAACCGGTTCTAGATTAGGCACCGGCACCGGTACCAGTCTTTTTTCGGTGGAAGAGCGTGGAACCGGTTCTAGATTAAGCACCGGCACCGGTACCAGTCTTTTTTCGGTGGAAGAGCGTGGAACCGGTTCTAGATTAGGCACCGGCACCGGTACCAGTCTTTTTGGGTGGAAGAGCGTGGAACCGGTTCTAAATTAGGCACCGGCACTGGTACCAGTCTTTTTTTCGGTGGAAGAGTTTACCGGTTCTAGATTAGGCACCGGCACCGGTACCAGTCTTTTTTTCGGTGGAAGAGCGTGGAACCGGTTCTAGATTAGGCACCGGCACCGGTACCAGTATTTTTTTCGGTGGAAGAGCGAGGAACCGGTTCTAGATTCGGCACCGGTACCAGTATTTTTTTCAGTGGAAGAGCGTGGAACCGGTTCTAGATTAGGCACCGGCACCAGTATTTTTTCAGTGAAAGAGCGAGGAACCGGTTCTAGATTAGGCACCGGCACCGGAACCAGTCTTTTTTTCGGTGGAAGAGTGTGGAACCGGTTCTAGATTAGGCACCGGAACCAGTCTTTTTTCGGTGGAAGAGCGTGGAACCGATTCTAGATTAGGCACCGGCACCGGTACCAGTCTTTTTTCGGTGGAAGAGTGTGGAACCGGTTCTAGATTAGGCACCGGTACCGGCACCGGCACCGGTACCAGGGCGTTGGAAAAGGGTTTTCAGCGGCTGGCGATCCACATGTGTCGGAAGAGGAGGCACACGGTAGTCTGCAGCCCTCCCCGGGTCGGCAGAGGGGTGGAGCAGCGACCGGGCCGGCTCGGAACACTCAAAACATGTTTTTTAACTCGTACGTTAAAGCTCATGTATTTCAATTACATGTAAATGTTCCATCCAATCGGATCACATAACTCCAATGTAAAATATGACATTTTTCTCCTTGAAATGTCACATTTTACATTGAGAGTCATGTGATCCGATTGGATGGAAAATTTACATATAATTGAAATACATGAGCTTTAATTTATGGGTTGAATATTTTCTTCCGAGTGAAGAGTGGGGTAATTGGTCAAGTACAACTGCGGAGAAAAATGGGGACACACCCCCCTCTCCCCCAAAAAAGCATATATGTATTGAGTATGAAACATTTCGTGTTGTTGTGTCTTCCTAGTTTGTCTGCATTTTCCACGTTCACGCTGCACAGTTGTGTGTTTTTATGAAACTGCCCTGTCTCCTTCCACGTGTCTGTGGTGATTAACACTGTTGTGATAAATACTGTATACTGTGTGTGTGTGTGTGTGTGTGTGTGTGTGTGTGTGTGTGTGTACGTGCACACTGTGAAGCATTTTGTGTGTGTGTGTGTGTGTGTGTTGTGTGCTTTTTGGACTCAGGGGATGACAGTAATCAGATTTCCTCCCTTAAGGGGAAATGACTCATTAGTGCTCCGCTGCTGATGAAGCTCCTTAAAGTGATATCTCACATGAGCAAAGCACCGCGTTTACTCACTTATCTGTGTGTGTGCGTGTGTCTCATCAGCGGTCAGCTAAGCAAAACGAACCGCTCTGGGGGCGCTCAAACCAGCGTCACTTTCTAAACTTCGTTTAGAAAACATGTGATTTGCACACACCGGCTACTGAGGAGACTAAAACTGGCTACTGAGGAGACGCACTTGCTACTGAGCAGACTCACAGTGGCTACTAAGGAGATTCACAGTGGCTACTGAGGAGACTCACAGTGGCTACTGAGGAGATTCACACTGGCTACTGAGGAGACACACTGGCTACCGAGGAGACTCACAGTGGCTACTGACGAGATTCAAACTGGCTACTGAGGAGACTCACACTGGCTACTGAGGAGACACACTGGCTACCGAGGAGACTCACAGTGGCTACTGAAGAGATTCAAACTGGCTACTGAGGAGACTAAACCTGGCTACTGAGGAGACTCACACTGGCTACTGAGGAGACACACTGGCTACTGAGGAGATTCACAGTGGCTACTGAGGAGACTCACAGTGGCTACTGAGGAGACACACTGGCTACTGAGGAGACTCACAGTGGCTACTGAGGAGACTCACAGTGGCTACTGAGGAGACTCACAGTGGCTACTGAGGAGACTCACACTGGCTACTGAGGAGACTCACAGGGGCTACTGAGGAGACTCACAGGGGCTACTGAGGAGACTCACAGGGGCTACTGAGGAGAATCACAGGGGCTACTGAGGAGACACACAGTGGCTACTGAGGAGACACACAGTGGCTACTGAGGAGACTCACAGCAGTGATGTTTAATTGTCTGCAGAGGTTACAGCAATATGTGCATGGTTGCAATTATCAATACTGAAAACTGGGGGAAACGTCTGCAGAGGCATGCGTTCTGTGTGTGTGTGTGTGTGTGTGTGTGTGTGTGTGTGTGTGTGTGTGTGTGTGTGGGTACTTGCGATGATATATAACAGCTTATTTGCATATGCATTATATGCATTATAGCGGTTGTGGTTCCTGCATATTTGCTACTTCAGGACTTAGCGTGAATTAAGATTGCGTGAAGCTCTGTGTGTGCGTGTGCGCGCACGCGCGCGTTTGTATATGTGTGTGAGTGTATGTGTGTCTGCGCGTGCGCGTGTGCATCCCAGGTAGCAAAACTGCTGTGGCCCGGACCCGTCCCACACCCGACACTTTCATCCGGCCCACATGCCACGTGGAATGATGGCACTTGGGCGGTCCGCTCCTGTTTGCCGGGTCTGGGCCAGAACCAAGCCATAGCAATGCCGCGTGTGCCACATATTTGCCAAAGGTGGCCCATATTTGTTTGGTGATATTTGGGCCATATTCACCATTTACCACACGGGCCACTTCAGGGTCACATCCAGATCACATTTTGCCCAGAGCACCGCAGCTTTGCCAAAAAAGACCCACATGTGATTTGGCATATTTGGGCCATATTTGCTGTTACACATGTGGGCCACTTCAGGCTCACATCCATTTTGTCAGGGCCAGAAGAAGGCCGTCAGTGCCGCATCATTGCCTGAAGTGGCCCACATCCGGATGCTGTCTGGGATGTGTGTGTGCACGTGTGAGTGCATGTGTGTGTGTGTGTGTGATCGAGAGATAACGGAAAGAGGGCGCATGCTGCTGCCACAGGTGATGATCGATGGTTAGTCAATACAGGTCAGACGGCAGAGCACGTGTGTGAGCAGGCGGAAGTGTGTTCGTGCGCGCGGGTGGGTGTACCGGTACACAGATCCGTGACAGATAGGCAGTTGCTTCGTACGCGCTAGGCCGGCTCCGGTCCGGTCACTTCAGCGGATCAAGTGAAAAAATATGAACGCGGCCGTCATTTAGCCAATCAGCCGACGTGTTGACTACTCCCTGCAGGGCCGACCTGCGCCGAGCAGAGACCACCGCCAAATCACAGCTGAAACCAAATGAAGTCAGCCAAGTGAGATGAGTCTACACACCAGGCAATTGCTTTACACACAGGCATTCCCCATTCGTCCCGCTGCCTTGCTAAATAACTACCACAAATACACTGTTCATTCATTTAAATAGATAGAGAGAGAGATAGATAGATAGATAGAGAGAGAGAGAGAGAAAGAGAGAGAGAGAGATAGATAGATAGATAGATAGACAGATAGAGAGGGAGAGAGAGAGAGAGAGATAGATAGATAGATAGATAGATAGATAGATAGATAGATAGATAGATAGATAGACAGATAGATAGATAGAGAGATAGAGAGATAGATAGATAGATAGATAGATAGATAGATAGATAGATAGATAGATAGATAGATAGATAGATAGATAGCATACGGGTAAACAGTCCATCTACCTGTCTGTAACAAGTCATACCCAGAACAAGAAGGCTGTTCCGGTTGTACTGTGTTGACACTTCATCCTATAAGGATGCCATGCCTCTTATTAAGCTGTCCACTCAAACCAAGACCTCCATTTTAACGTGCGTGTGCGTGAGTGTGTGTGTTTGTGGTGTGTGCGTGTGTACGCGCGTGTGCACGACTGTGTGCATGCACGTGTGCGCATACATGTACGTGCGTGTGCACGAGTTTGTGTGCACGCATGCACGTGCACGTGTTTGTGCATGCACATGCACGAGCGTGCGTGTGTGTTTGTGCATGCACGTGCATGCGTGTGCGTCAGCGAGTGATTATGAGCACACTGCGTTAATGCTTTTATAGACACTTATTACAACTTGTGCTTTGCAAACATGCTCTTTGTTCATTTTCTATCTATCTATCTATCTATCTATCTATCTATCTATCTATCTATCTATCTATCTATCTATCTATCTATCTATCTATCTATCTATCTGTCTATCTGCCTGTCTGTCTGTCTGGTTGTCTGTCTGTCTATCTATTTTTGAGAGAGGGGAAGAGGAGTCTAACTGTCCTGTCCTGTGCATGTATACGTAGCCCACCTGGGCCACATAAAGCATCGGCGTTGACTATTTCGTCATAGCCTATAATACAATGCCTCAAGACGACATACATAATTGCTTCGACGTTCGTTCATTTTTAATCCAGCCCACCGTCACCAACACCATCACCAACACCATCACCAACACCATCACAGCGTTTAACTGCTGAAGCCACCTTCATGCGCAAATACGCGAGCTATATTGTGTTATTTCTGCACTGGCTACCGTGTGGGTAACGTAACAGCACGGGCAATATTTCTCCTCCACATCATCATCATCATCATCATCATCATCATCATCATTATGTCGTGCTCAGGGTGACACAGCAGCGAAAGAGTCGTGCATACCCCCCCCCCATCTCCGCCTCTCCTAAATATAACAGCTCATCTGATATTCATAGCCACTCTTTCATAGTTAAACAATTGGGTTCGTTTGCCGTGAACTGCACGAGCTCACGGTGGTAAAAAAACAAAACCAAAAACCCCCCCCGACCCCCCCTCCCCCTCGCGGAGCCATCGGAGCCATCGGAGCCGCGGCTCGAGCGTCGGGTTACTCACCTCTCGCAATGGCGAGGAGACAGAGACACAGCAGCCGCGGCCAGCCGCCCATCGTAGGTGCGTCTGAGTGCGCCCCGAACCGGAAAGGTGTTCACCGGCCCCCCCAAAGAACCGCCCGCGCGACGCTCCTTCCTTGTTCCCCCCCACCCCCCACCCCCCCAAAAAAAACCAAACAAAACAACAACAAAAAAAAACCACAAAAGAAACGAAACCTTCACTCTCTACCTGACAGAGTGACGTCAGGTCTTTTCGTCGGTCGAGACATTTCTGAGCGAGAGAAGGAGCGCGAGAGAAGGAGCGAGAGAACGAGAGCGTGCGCGAGAGAGAGAGAGGGAGAGAGAGGGAGAGAGAATGAAACCCAGGTAAAGCTACTGTATGCCGAGTCGAGCGGCGCTGCGCTGTCCGTATTGCGCCGAGCGATGCGACGCGCAGGAGAGGAGGAGGAGGAGGGGGGAGAGAACGGGAGCGATAGGGAGAGAGCGGGGAAGAGAGGGAGAGGAGAGGAGGGCGGGGGAGGAAAGCGGATTGGGGATGGGGATGGGGATGGGGATGGGGGGGCGTACCTTAAGGCAGTGATTCTCAACCTTTTTGGGGGTCCTGGACCCCCTGCGTATTTTTGATCTACCCTGAGGACCCCTCCACCTGATCTTGGGGGAGGGGGGTTGCGATTTGATAGAAACAGTAGAAACTGCATTTTAAATTGCATTATAGCATTTATTCACTCTTTGGGGCAAAAATAAGAGCTTTCAGTTGTAACTTAGATATAGTTAACAAAACAGAATTCTTATGCAGTAACTTTCAGATATATGTAACAAAAAGTCCTGTTACCCTTTATAGTTTAGGTAGATAAAGGTCTCAGTCACATTTGAGTAAAATAATCCTATTTCTATAAATGTCATAGGATCTTTTTTTTTTAAAGATATTTTATTTTCACGGACCCCTTGCAATTACACCACGGACCACTAGGGGTCCGCGGACCCCCGGTTGAGAAACACTGGCCTTAAGGGACTCCGGTGAGCCCCCTGCCCAGAGCTCCGCACACCTCAAATAAGTGATAAATAAGCGGGGCGCTCGTGTTCTGTTCGCTAATTACACAGCCATGGAGGACCCGCGCCACCTCCGGGCCGCCGCGCGCGCTATGACATCCATCTTCCTTCCCGTCAACGGGATTTGCCGCTGACAGCTGTTATTTGAAGGGGGTCATTTCGACCCGAGTAAAACAGTGTTTAAAAGGACGGTTTCTACATATCTCACACATGGGTGAAGCTGGAGGGAGGGGGGGTTGACCTGCCCCCGCCCCCGCCCCCAAAAAACGACAGGTGTAAAAACCGTCCGTCTAAAGTGCATTAAGTGGAATCCAGCAGCAGCGGATCCCCTGAGGAACAAAATAAGCCACTATGATGTCGCCATTATCCGGTGAGCCTTCCACTAAACTGCAGGATCTGGCGCTTTGCTGTAAAGCTGAAGCAGCCGGGTTCGGGACGCCGGGGCCTCGATGTGAGTTCGGGCTGAGTTCGGGCTGAGTTCGGGGTAGGTTCCGCCAGGAAGGCGGCCTTCGCGTGGCCACACTTCCTGTCTCGTCCTGCCGTCGTGCCGGTCGCATCTCTCGCGCATGCTCACTCGTCCGGGGCTGTTAATTGAGTCGCCGGCTGATGACGTCGCCGCGTCCGGTGTGTGGGAAGATGGCGGCGCGGACGTAACGCTTGCGGCGGCCTCGCCCAGTACCGTCCACGCAGTGTCTTTGTCCGCGTCCGCGTTTGTTTTCGTCTTCGTTCGACGGCTCGGTTCTGACAGGACGCGGAAGCGGGGCAGGCTAAGCTAACCGCTAGCCCACGCCAGACCGTCAGTTCCGGTCTGGCGGCTGCCTCGCCTGTGTTTTTAGCGTCGTCGTGTGGAGTGCGGGGGGAGGTGCGTCGAAGGCTGCGGGGGGGGGGGGCTGGTCTGCCGCGTCCTGTGGGCCCAGGGACCACGGCCCTGCCTGGAGCTGCGCCCGAAGAGGAAACACCGAGGGCGGTCTGTCTGACAGGACCCGGAAGCGGGGCAGTTCTGACAGCCATCCTGCGTTTGTTCTCTTGCACGGCGATTTTATTTTTCTTCTTCTGGAGTCTGATGTGTTTTCGTCTTTGTGTTGCGCTGCTGTGGGTGGAGGATGGGGCTGGGGTGGGGTGGGGGTGTCGACGGACGGTGTTTCGTTTCATTTCATGTGCTTCCATCCATCCATTATCCAATCCGCTTATCCTGCTGTCCGGGTGGCGGGGATGCTGGAGCCCATCTCAGACTCCCTGGACAGGCCGCCGGTCCCTCACATGGAATGACGGAGTTCCTGATTCCTGTTCTCGTCGATCCAATAGTGCGGCATCACACCCGCGTGCTTAGCCGAACGTCCTCCTGCTGCTCTTTTTTTAAAAAGTGTCTCCTCCGCCTGTAGTGCATCTGTTATTCGCTCCCCCTCCGCCTCCCCATCGCCGCCTACTCCTCGCAGATCATCAGTTCCATCTCTCCGTCAGCCTCATCGGCCTTATGGTGCAGCCCGGTGGCTAGCACTGGTGCCTCACAGCAAGGACGTCCTGGGTTCGAACCCCAGGCCGTCCCAGGTCCTTTCTGTGGGGAGTTTGCATGTAGTCCCCGTGTCTGCGTGGGTTTCCTCCCTCCATCGAAGACCAGCATGTTATGGTTCATACCCCGGTCTGTGCATGGCAAGAAGAACTGGAATATCTGTCTGTCTATCTAGTATCTATCTATCTAGTTATCTATCTATCTATCTATCTATCTATCTATCTATCTATCTATCTATCTATCTATCTATCTATCATCTCAGCAGAAGTCATCAACCACCACCACCAATATCTGGACTCCATGAGGGGATTTATCACGCTGATCAAAAAAAAACTTGGTTCAGGCGTCCGTTTAGCATAGCGGTCTATTCCGTTGCCTAGCAACACGGGGCTCGTCGGTTCGAATCCCCGTGTTGCCTCCGGCTTGGTCGGGCGTCCCTACAGACACAGTTGGCCGTGTCTGCGGGTGGGATGCAGGACGTGGGTATGTGTTCCCGGTCGCTGCACTAGCGCCTCCTCTGGTCGGTCGGGGAATAACAGTGAGTCAAAGGCCAGCTTGATGAGAATAAAAAGGTCCACTTTTTTTGCAAAAGAGGACCCTCCCCTTTTAGTAGGCTGAATACAGGCCTGTTCCGTGGTCAATAGCTCAAAGCGTAAGGTCACCTCAGATAAACATAAATAAATAAGTAAATAAAACAGGCGTGAGGCAGCACGTCAGGTCAGAAATAGGAAAGTTTTGTTAGAAATTCAGACGACGAGGACCGGAGAGAACCTGGCAGGCTTCCTTTGGTCCATCACATGTGGGACAAGAGTCACATGTCTTTCCCGACAAACTCTTTTCAGTGGTTACCTGGGCCTCCGAATGGACAAACGCATCCTGTAAGTCATCTTTTCTTTCTTATCTTCTGCTTTTTTCTTCCTCTTTTCTCCTCTCTCTCTCTCTCTCCTCTCTCTCTCTCTCCTCTTGCTCTCTCTCTCCTCTCTCTCTCTCTCACTCGCTCTCTCTCTCCTCTCTCTCTCTCTCTCTCTCTCTCCTCTCTCTCTCTTCTCTCTCTCTCTCCTCTCTCGCTCTCCTCTTGCTCTCTCTCTCTCCTCTCTCTCATCTCTCTCTTCTCTCTCATCTCTCTCTCTCTCCCCGTCACTTTTCTAGTTGTTTATTTGCAGTTGTGTTTCTCCTCAGACCTCCTCCCCCCACTGTTATGGTGACCTCTACTCCCTCTCCTCAAAGTCAGTGATGGAGGTGTGTGTGTGGGGGGAGAGAGAGAGAGAGAGACAAGGGAAGGTGGGGAGGGGAGAAGAAGTGCAGGTGGTGGGGGTTGGAGGAGGAGGGCGTAGAAGTGCGCTAAGAATTACAGGGCTGACTGGAGGCCCGCCGCTCTGTTGTCCTACTGGTTAGCATGCTAACTTGGCAGCGTGTGCCGTTGGCGTGAGACGAGGACGCCTGTTGATCAGGGGAAAAAACATGACAACGCGGGTGACGAGAACAAGCTTTGAGTGGCGAGGGGAGGAGGGAATGCGGCAAACGGGGGGGGGGGAGGAGTATAGGACACAAAAAAGTAGGGGGGAGGAAGGGTGCGGGAGAGAGGAGGGAGAAGAGGGGAGTCACAGAGGAGCGTGGGAGGGAAGGATGGGGGAAGAGTAAACAAAATGCACCAGGGGTGCGGGAAGGGGTGGGAGGAGGCGGTTGCCGTGGTGACTAAGAGAAACCAGAAAGCTCCGGGAGGAGACGACCCGTTTCTCCTTCATTTTTCTTTCTTCTATTTTTGCTGCGCGCACACACACACACACACACACACAATACACACACAAACTCTCAAGTTAATGTCTTCCTCCCGCATGCTATCTTTGCACACTTTCCCCCTCTTCCTCCCTCTCTTTCTCTGCACAGTCTCCGCTCCTCTCCCTCGCTCCTGCAGTGAATGAGCTGACCTGACAGTGCTCCTCCTCTGCACTGAGTGCTGTGAGTCTCCGCCTGAATTATTTAAAAGTTGAGACCCCCACAAGTGCTTGTCTTCCCCTAACCCCCCCCCCCACTCTCACTCCCTTTCTCTGTCCTTCCCTCTTCTACTGTCCTTCTCCCTCTTCCGGTTGCCTCCATCACTTCTCCTTGTCCTCCCATGTCGTGCCAACACTGACTGATTACCAGATGTGTCGAGCTGGCCGATAAATATTTAATTGGGCGTTCAACAAATAACAGTTTGGAAATTGGGTGATGCGCACGATGGAAACCCTGCAGAGGAGCTGAGAGATCGGTGGAAAATGTTGCAATCCCGCGATCAGGCGCTCTGGAGAGATTGACGGCACGCGTTACGACGGCCGGATGCATCACTCCAGACTGCCAGACACTGGTTTGTTGTGTGAACAAGGGAAAATAAAACGCGGACGGTAAAAACGCACAACGTGTAAGGTAATAAGAACGACACGTAAGCGGATTTGTGGCTGTCGGCTGGTTTCTGACCGGACCGCGAGGCGGCCCAGTTCAACCTCCCGTGACGGCAAACATCTCCCCTGCTGAAGTGTCCTTGAGCAATGCACCAAAAAAAAACCCACGTGTGCCAGGAATGCACTACCCTCCCAGACAGCATCCGGATGTGGGCCACTTCAGGCAGTGACGCGGCACTGGCGGCCTTCTTCTGGCCCTGCCAAAATGGACGTGGGCCTGAAGTGGCCCACATGTATAATCGCAAAGATGGCCGCCAAATCGAATGCGGGGCCTTTTTTGGCTAACATGTGGTGCTCTGGGCAACATGTGATCTGGATGTGACCCTGAAGTGGCCCGTGTGGTAAATGGGGAATATGGCCCAAATATCACCAAACAAATATGGGCCACCTTTGGCAACTATGCGGCCCGTGCGGGCATTGCTATGGCTCGGTTCTGGCCCAGACCTGGCGAACAGGGGCGGACCGCCCAAGCGGCATCTTTCCACGCGGTATGCGGGCCGGGTGAAAGAGAGATGACAGCCGGGCGTGGGGCGGCTCCGGGCCACAGCAGTTGTGCCATCTGGGCGGCAGTGTGACCTCTGGAGATTGGGGGGGGGTCGATAAAGTGAAAGGACAAGTTTCTCCCCACAGACAAACACACACATATAGGATAATGCAACAACAACAAAAAAAAGAAAAAGAAGCTGAGGGCCTGGCGGCAGGGGGGAGGAAACCGCGTCATCTCTGGCGCTGGTCTGGGCGCTGTCGCCCTCCGTCAGAGTGCAGGCGAGCCGTCCTGCGGGGGTCGCCACACTGGCTGCAAAGGATATTCACAGCTCTTTCGGTACTGTAATACGTATTGTCATGTTGCCGTCTCTCATCCCTCCTCCCCCCCCCCACCCGCCTCTCTCTTCCTCCTCCTCCTCCTCCCTCTTTCCCTTCCCCGCAGTGATGGCCCTCCCTCACTCTCACTAATCACCATGGCAACCTGGTAATCCCTCAACGGAGATATTCTGACACACGCCGCCTCGCAAACATGTACACGTAAGCCTGCAAATACACACACACGTGTTCACACATGGGTGCACACACGGCGCGTGTGCACGCACCGACACACAAACTAACACGGTAGTGTTTACTTGTAAGGCACGTCTTGCCACGGACACACACGCAGCAAACAGAGTTCAGACGCACACACATATGCCGACGATAGCACTCGTCTGTGTGCTTTGCAGAGGTTGAAGTGCCAGTTCGTGACATTTTGTGGGTAACGACGCACATATTTGCATGTTGCACGCACACTTGGCCTGGGTTTTGTTAAAATGCAGCTGTGCCTGTGTTGCGGCGTGTATTTGCGCGCACGTTTGTGTGTGCACGCGTGCACGTTTGTTGTACTTAATTGGTTTTGCACTCAGGTCAATGGCTTTGCGGCTTCTCATCTTGACTGCAGCTTCTCCACAGCAGCACGTGGCTCCGTCCTTGACCCCCCCACCCCCACCCCCACCCCCACTGTCTTGTCATACCCGTTATCCGTACAGTTTGAACACCAAGGTTTAAACATATTTATTTATTGAATTGAAGACTTACAACATTTATAAAACTGTCCTCTCCATGATTTGGTTGTTGCAACAAAAAAATTAAAAAATAAAATAAAATTGGGACAGTATCAAAACTCACTTCATACAAACATCATCCACATGGAGGAACGTCCTCCGGGTGAGCAGGGCGACCCATTCACAATAACGAGGATAGCATTTTAGCTAAGGGTCTCTCGTTTTGACTAAAAAAAAATTTTATTTATTGAAAAATTTTTACTATTTTTTATTATTTAAAATGTTTAAAAATGATCATTTATTTATTTTAAAAATTCATTTACTGAACTGAAGACGTACAACATTTATAAAACCGTCCTCTCCGTGATGTGGTTGTCGTAAAAAATCAAAATACAAAATTTGACAGTATTCAAAACTCCATACAAACATCGTCCACGTGTAGGAACGTTCGCTGGGTGAGCAGGTCGATCCCTTCACGACGACGAGGGCAGCATTTTAGCGAAGGGCCTCTCGTTTTGACCGAAGGCGGGCGGGGGCCCTTGCCGTTCGGTCGCTCACTCGCTCGTTCGTCTGCTGCAGGTTGAATCCGCAGAAGGGGGTTGTCGCTCATTAGCGGGCGTAAAAAAAATAAAGTCAACCCTCATTCACTCGTTTACTCACTCGCCAACGCACAAACACAGACGTTCCCAAATGCCACGAGCCGGAGAGCTGGGTGGGTTTAGGAGCTGTTATAATATTATGAGGCCATTCCCACTACAGGAGCCCAAATCGATAAATCAATGACGGCTCTTCCTGTTGATAGACCAGCGTTTCACAACTGAGCCTTATTTCCAGGGCCGGAGTGTCTGATGGATGGACGAATACACTCCAATCGGGTGTATCGACCACACAAATCATGCCTAACTAGCAGGCACGGCGTTAATAGATTGCAGCACCAACCACTCGCAGACGGCAAGACCTGCTCACTTATTAGAAGCTTATACTTTTTTTTTTTACATTTTGCTCATTTCAGATGCCAAAGTATCTGGTACATCCACAAGCAGTTCATGTGCCTTCGTTCAGGTATTTCAGTGTATGAAATCAGTGCAGTTTGTACAGTACAGTGTGTTTCGTGCCCGGTTCATGGCAGTTGAGCGTAAAAACATTGATACACTAGTGTGTGAAAGGAGGGAGTGTTTTCCTCTAAATGACAGATACATTCACTGTAGTTTGTGTTTGTTTGTGTGTGTGTGTGTGTGTGTGTGTGTGTGACACACACATGCACTCATATACTGGAGACAGGCAGCATTGTAAAAATATACAGTTCTAATTGTTGTAGTTTGAGGTTTTGACCACTAGTCTGCATGTGATGAGTATATACATACAAGTTGAGGCCACTAAAGGTGATTAAAGCAGCTGTAGACAACTTTTCAACTTTCCCCTCCCATAGTGTTTCCGGGTGATATGACTGTTAGCGCCGCTGTCGCAAAGACAACCCGACCGCTTTCCGTTTATTAGCAGCCTGGCTACTGTCCAAAGCGAGAAACAACTGACAGAATCCCAGTTTGAACTAGAGACCCCAGTCTCAGTGCTATGATAGAGGCAGAGAACCCCCTGGGTGTTGTGCTGAACTCTGTATCCCCACCAAGATCTGTTTCCCCCAGCCAGAGTTCGATACAACACCGGGGTGCTTAATGTGACTTCAGCCTAACCCGAACTTCAACCTAACCCCAAGCTTAACGTTTACCTTAACCTAATTGTAACCGATAGCTAACCTGTTTCCACGCGAACTCTTTCGTCTGGCTAGGGGGAAACAGAGCTCAATGGGGAAACTGAGTTTGATGCAGCACCGGAGCTCGCTCCATCGAGTGAATGCCCGTCCGAGGTTCACACTTGTTTTACCTCAGTTTCTATCACTCTCCCTCTTCACCTTCTTTGCCTCCTCCGTCAACGGGGCTCTTTTTCTCTTACTGAGTAGTTTCCACTGTCCGCCATTTCTGCTACTGGGGCTAGCTAGGTGGTTAGCTCCTGGGGAAAACAAAAGCGCTATCCTCTTCCTATTTTGGTTGCGCAAGTTGACGCATTTCTTTGTGCCGTAAATCGAGCCTTCGTTTTCCTGTGAGATCGTACCCGGTGGCAGACAGAATTGCACAGTGAAAGCGAGGCTTATAGGGAACTAATCTACACGCAGATGATGTCATTATTCTATAGCCATCCCAGATAGCATCCGGATGTGGGCCACTTCAGGCAGTGATGCGGCACTGATGGCCTTCTTCTGGCCCTGACAAAATGGATGTGAGCCTGAAGTGGCCCACATGTAAAATAGCAAATACGGGCCAACTCAAATGTGGGCCTTTTTTGGCAAAGATGCGGTGCTCTTGGCAACATGTAATCCGGATGTGACCCTGAAGTGGCCCGTGTGGTAAATGGTGAATATGGCCCAAATATCACAGAAGAAATATGGACCACCTTGGGCAAATATGTGGCACATGCGGCATTGCTATGGCTTGGTTCTGGCCCAGATCTGGCAAACAGGAACGGACCGCCCAAGTGCCATCATTCCACACAGTATGTAGGTCAGATGAAAGTGTCGGGTGTGGGACGGGTCCGGGCCACAGCAATTTTGCTATCTGGGATTATACTGTGCTATCCACATGTATACTTCATAATGATAAGTTAAAGCAAAAAAAGTTGTCTACTGCCACTTTAACACTCATTAGCAAGCACTGAAATTAAACACATAGTTATCAAAGGTGAATCCAAAGCAGCATTTATTTAAGTACATGCGTGTGTGTGTCTGCATGTGTGTCTGTGTTGGTGAGAGAGTATTGTGTTTCTGTTTCACATGTGTGATTTCCCTATGGGTGCCCTTGATGCATGTTTAGTGTGGCCTGGGTACGGGATGCTGCAGGGTCATGTGCTCAGCGCCAGTGAAAGGCAGCCTGTGTGTGCAGTAGTGATGGACCACCTCGGGGATACTGGAAAAGACACAGCTACTCTGGTCCAGCGTATATACCAGACCCTTACTGCTCTTAGTCTGGGCCACGATGATGTGCACACAGCTCTGACTTGTCCTGAGCAGGAAAACAGAGAAAGACACAGCAGCAGAAAGATTAGCCTTGCTGCCGAGGAGATTAACCTGCATGGCAGCTAACAACTATGCTAGTCTTAGGAGAGGTAAGTGGGTAATTAAAGACGTTGCACTTTATCTTGCTATAAAATAGACAGCCCACCTTGAGGGTTCAGTTAGTGTGTAGATGAGGTTTAAGGATGTGTACTCACAATGAGCAGCGTTCAACAAACACTCACTCACAACACGACACAACACAACACAACACACACAGATACATGCTTGCATCCACACGATGTAATGCACACACACGCACACACACACACACACTACGCTTACTTCAGAGCGATGGAGTATTTGCTGGTCCCTGACTCGCTGTCTCGCACCAGGAAGCTGGCTTCCCTGCAGCGCTGCAGCTGAGCCTCGGCCTGCTGCCGACTCACGCTGCCATGGTACCAGCTTAGGACGGCCAGCAGAGTTAGAGACAGAGATGGAGGGAGAGAGAGACAGCAGATCAGTGACATACATACATCACTGTGACATATGGAGAAATGTCAGATGTCAAGTAAACAATATGGGGATGACTGACAGGTAGATAGATAACACGGATAGCATAGATAGAGAGAGAGAGAGAGAGACAGACAGACAGAGACCAAGACATAGAAAGAGTCCCCCCCCCCTTCTCCCCCAATTGTACCCGGTCTCTGCTCCAGCCCCTCTGCCAATCCGGGGAGGGCTGCAGACTACCACATCTCCTCCGATACATATGGAGTCGCCAGCCACTTCTTTTCACCTGACAGTGAGGAGCTTCACCAGGGGGATGTAGCATGTGGGAGGATCACGCTATTCCCCCCAGTCCCCCCCCCCCCGAACAGATGCCCCGACCGACCAGAAGAGGCGCTAGTGCAGCGACCAGGACACATACCCGCATCCGGAACATCGTCGTGTCGTG
>JAJHIY020001652.1:0-52026 GCA_022114975.2 Lampris megalopsis
CACGACACGACGATGTTACTACGTTATCGCCCAGTTCAACGCCTGACTCAATAACCGCGTTTGCGCCAATCGCCACATTGTCACCTAATTTGGCGGTGGCATCGACAACTGCACTCGGAGCTATATTTTTTGCAGGTTGCGGCGTTGTATCCAGAATTTGCGCCATACGGGCATAGGTCAGATAAGGGTTTTTAACCACCAATGCCGCACTTTTTGCGTAGGGTAAATCATCCGTTGTCATCACAACAGCAGAAGCCTGGCATTGGGCCAGATGCTCGCGATAACGTGGATTAACCATAAAGGTTATTTGGCCTTCCCCGGCAGATTGCATCGAGGCCACACCGGTGATGACGATATCGCCATCTCCGTGCAATTCTGCATCCAACTGCTGGGCTAAATCAGCCAGTCGAATTGAAGGCATGGCTTATTTAACCTGTTTCAGTACATCTGCAGTGATATCTTTAATGTCACTGCTGGTATAAGCAACAGTGTTGGCGTCCAGCACTACATCATAACCTTCATCAGCAGCCACTTTTTTCACTGCGGATTCGATACGTGTAACCAGCTTGCCGCGTTCTTCATTAGAACGACGGGACACGATCCTGTTCAAAAGCCTGAGCTTTGCTCTGGAAGGCTTCACGTTTCGCCATAACATCTTTTTCCAGCTTGCTACGGTCGCTGGCTTTCATGGTTGAACCATCACGTTGCAGGCGTTGCATTTGGGATTGCAGGCTGTTTTCCATGCTTTGCAATTCACTGGCGCGGCCTTTGAACTCATTTTCCAGAGATTTAGAAACACCTGAGCTCTGCGCAACTTGCTGGAACAAGTTCCCCATGTTGACTACAGCGATTTTATCTGCTGCCTGAGCAGAAGCAGCCATGACCAGACCCAAACCTGCTGCAACTAACCACTTTTTCACAATAAAACTCCTTACCGTCCCAAATATACCCGAAGGTACGCTTTTGCCAGCCAGTAGTCACCAAAAATGAACTGACTGGCTGAGCTTTGCACTACGAGGCCATCCCGGCCCGGAAAAATTACCAGGTTTTACCAATGTTAAACTGGAACTGTTCGGCCTTATCTCCACTGTATTTCTTAAATGGCTGCGCATAAGAAAAGACCAATGGGCCTAATGGAGACATCCATTGTAATGACAAACCTGCAGACATACGGATATTAGTTGGATCACTATAGTCAGGAATACCTAACGCGCGCATCTGTTCCGTATTTTTCCAGTGTGTATCCCAGACACTACCTGCATCAACAAACAGTGATGTCCGCAGTGAATTCGCATATTTTTCACTAACAAACGGGGTTGGCGTAATCAACTCAAGACTGGCCACACCCATAGCATTCCCACCAACTGCATCACTTGAGCTACAAAGATCTGCGGAACTACAGTTACTCTGGTTCGGACCATAGTAAACCGCTTTCGGACCAATGTTGTTAGACTGGAACCCACGCACAGTGCTTGAACCACCGGCGTAGAAGTTTTCATAGAATGGCAATTCTTTGCCACCCAGACCATCACCATAACCCCAGCGAGTCCGGCCTAACAGAACCCAGGTGTGATCATCGTTAATAGGCAGGTAACTTTGCGTATCCAGCGTAACCTTGTAGAACTCGTTATCAGAGCCAGGGATCGTCACTTTGCCATTCAGGTTAACGCGCGTACCTGACGTTGGGAAGAAACCACGATCAAGACGGTTGTATGTCCAGCCGTAGTTAAAAGTGAAGTCATCCGCACTAAAGCTGTTATTTGTAGACGACATATTCGCGTTCTGGCCAACTGATTTCAGATAGCGCCACATTGCGACCTGAGGCTGCATGTTTGACAAGTCGTTATGCACGTAACCTAAACCTGCACGTAACGAGTTGTACTCATTAATCGGGAACCCGAGAGTGCCGTCCAGGCCATAACTTTTGTTGGTATAGCTGGACAAGTCCGCATTGTCTGCCTTGAAGTCGTTATAGAAAATACGCCCACCAAGGCTGACACCATCTACCGTGAAATACGGATTGGTGACAGAAAATTCTGAATAGGTCTGGTAGTCATTCTTAGTACCATTGATACCCACTGAATAACCCGTACCCAACCAGTTATCCTGCTGTACCCCAACCTGGAAACTGACACCGCTTTCTGTACCGTAACCAACACCAAAGTTGAAGCTACCGGTGTTACGTTCTTTAACTTTGTACACCACATCAACTTCGTCCGGCTTACCTGGTACACGTTGTGTATCGGTATCTACCGTTTCGAAATAACCAAGGCGGTTCAGGCGCTCTTTACCCTGCTCGACTAAATCGCTCCCTAACCACGCACCTTCCATCTGACGCATTTCACGGCGTAAAACAGAATCTTTGGTAATATCGTTACCTTCGAAACGAATACGACGAACATAGAAACGGTTGCCCGCATCTACATTGATATTCAACTTAACGGTCTTATTGGCATCATCGACTTCGGGTACGGTCTGCACGCGTGGGTACGCGTAGCCATATTTGCCCAATAATTTTTTGATGTCGTCTTCCATCTTCGTCACTTTCGTGCCGTTATAGAGTTCGCCCGGCTGGATCTTCGTCAGCGCTTCAATTTCAGCGGAGTGTCCTGCCAGATTACCGCGAACGGTAACGCCTGAAAGCTTATATTGATGGCCTTCAGTGATATTGATGGTGATATAAATGCCTTTCTTGTCTGGCGTGAGACTGACCTGAGTCGAATCAATATTGAAACGCGCATAACCATGATCAAGGTAGAAACTGCGCAGCGTCTCCAGGTCACCAGACAGTTTTTGTTTCTGGTATTTTTGGTCTGCAACAACGTTCCACCACGGCACTTCATCGCGCAACTGGAACCGGGAGACCAGGCTGTCCGTACTGTAAGCATGGTTGCCAACAATGTTGATCTGCTGAATTTTCGCAGATACCCCTTCCTGGAAAACCAGTTTCAGGTCAACACGGTTACGGGGAAGTGGCGTGACTACAGCTTTCACGCTGGCACTGTATTTACCAACGCTATAGTAGAAATCTTCCAGCCCTTTTTCGATATCAGACAGTGTTGTCCGGTCCAGCGCTTCGCCGACACGCACTCCCGAAGCTTCAAGGTTCTGCTTGAGCATGTCGTCTTTCACTGACTTATTGCCAGCAAACGTGATGCTGGCAATCGTCGGGCGTTCTTTGACCTGCACTAACAAAGAATCACCGTCACGCAGAACACGAACATCTTCAAAGTTACCGGTGGCGAACAGTGAACGGATGGTATTACTGATATCCTCGTCAGTAACGGTGTCCCCTGGACGCACCGGCATACTGAGCAATGCCGCACCGACGGCGACTCGCTGCAGGCCATCGAAATGAATATCCTTCACTACGAACCCGTCTGCACCGTATACGGTAGCGCTGCTAAGCAGCAGCGACGCTATGAGCAACTTTTTCATCGCCATCGTTGTTATGCATTCTTCCTAACCTGAGTCTCTCTATAACCGAGAGAAATCATTGAATAGCGCAAGCCCCATTAACAGCATCAGTAGAACAGAACCAACCCGATAACTGAGGTCTTGAACTCGCTCGGAAACCGGCGCGCCTTTAAGCTTCTCAATAGCCAAAAACAGCAAGTGTCCCCCGTCCAGCACAGGAAGAGGAAACAGGTTGATTATCCCAAGGTTCACGCTAATCAGAGCAAGAAACATCAGGTAATAGATCAACCCAAACTCTGCTGACATTCCGGCACCCTGAGCAATAGAAATAGGCCCACTCAGGTTGTTCAGCTTAACGTCACCGATTACTAATTTGCCCAGCATATCGACCGTGAGCCTCATCAATTGCCATGTTTTTCCTGTGGCTTCAATGACTGCGGCAAACGGCCCATACTGGCGCACTGTCTTATACTCATCAGGCAAAGGAATCACATGCGGCACAACGCCCGCGAAGCCCTCAGCCTGTTTTGTTCTGCCATTCTCTTTCACCGCAGGTGTCAGCGTAAGAGAAAGCAAATTTCCTTTGCGTTCTACATCCAGCCGAAGTGGTTTACCCGGGTTATCCCGCACCTGACTGACAAAATCTGACCACTGAACCAATGGCTGACCATCGACTTTAACGATCCTGTCCCCTGCTTGCAAACCTGCATTGCTCGCTGCTGAATGAGGTTGGACCTCAGCAAGTACTGGTTCGACTTGCGGTGATACCGGCAAAAAACCAAGAGACAGAACAGGATCCTGCTTGTCTGGTTCAAAGTGCCACTGGCGTAAATCCAGTG
This sequence comes from Lampris megalopsis, assembly GCA_022114975.2. Classification (NCBI taxonomy): domain Eukaryota; kingdom Metazoa; phylum Chordata; class Actinopteri; order Lampriformes; family Lampridae; genus Lampris; species Lampris megalopsis. The sequence continues at coordinate 4,257 of JAJHIY020001652.1, forward strand.
TGACATCACGCTGTTTATCTGTACCAAAAGGTGCCACACGCAGCGTCGTGCTGCTATCACCAATCTTACTGATAAACGCGAGGCGAACAGCATCCCAGTCAGGCGTTTCGATACCATCTACCGCTTTTAGTTCCGTGCCGGGTAAAATTTGTGCCTGCGCGGCGATTGAATCAGGCCTTACGCCACTAACAACCGGATAGACACTGGGGATACCAATAATGAAGACCATCCAATAGGCAAAGATGGCAAAAATGAAGTTAGCAACTGGCCCCGCCGCAATAATTGCAGCACGCTGAGCAACGGTTTTGTTATTGAAAGCACGATGGCGCTGTTCAGGCGCAACAGGTTCAATGCGCTCATCCAGCATTTTGACATACCCCCCAAGAGGGATAAGTGCGATGACAAACTCAGTACCCTGTTTATCTGTTCGTTTCCACAATGCCTTGCCAAAACCAATAGAAAAACGGTCAACACGGACTCCGCAACGCCGCGCAACCCAGAAATGGCCGAACTCATGCACCGTAATTAAAACTCCAAGTGCAACGATAAAAGCAGCCAGATTCCAGAGTATGCTGAGCATAAAACCTTCCGTTAAATCGTCCTGAAAACTAACAACAAAAGACAGGCAAAAACAGGAACCGCCGCTGTCAAACTGTCGATACGGTCGAGAATACCGCCATGCCCGGGGATCAACGAACCACTGTCTTTAATGCCGGCTTCGCGTTTGAACATGCTTTCCGTTAAATCACCCAGTACCGAAGCAAGTGCGGCGATGACAGAACAAGTTAGCAAAGTAACCGGTGCGACGTCTAAATGAGCCAGTGCGCCAAATGCCCACGCAATAACAGCGGATGTCAGCAGGCCACCAATAAACCCTTGCCATGTTTTACCTGGTGACACTTTTGGTGCCAGCTTATGCTTGCCAAACAGTTTGCCAAACATATAAGCCCCTGAATCCGCTCCCCACACCAGAAACATAACATACAGCAACCAGACAGATCCGGCGTAATGGTTGTCATCATAATGCCAGGAGCGCAGAACTACCATGCCCCAAAAAAAAGGTACAATGGTGGCAACACCAAAGCACAGGCGTAATATGTGTGAGCGCCTCCAGACACTGGCAGAAGCCGGGTAACTTAATACCAGCAGCAGAGCAACACACCACCAGCCCAGGGCAAGCCACAGCCACCCTTCAATCAAAGGAATGTGCGCATTATGGCGATATTCCGGCAACAGAAACAGCATCAGGGTTAAAAGCAACCCACATAATACTGCCAGCCAGACACGTTGAGAGCGGCTCTTAAAGCCACTCAACTGCCCCCATTCCCAGGCGGCGAGCATGCACACAACCAGCGTCACAATGGCAAATCCTGCGGGCGGCAGCCAGAATAACGCAGCAATGACGACCGGTATTAAAATAAATGCGGAAATCAGGCGATACTTCAGCAAAAGCAACCCCCATCAGGCTTTTTCGCCATCCGGTGCTGTACCGCCATAACGACGTTCCCTGCTCGCAAAGGCATTGAGTGCACCTTCAAAATCTTGTTCATCGAAATCAGGCCAAAGCACTTCGGTAAAGTAAAGTTCAGCATAGGCTATCTGCCACAGCAAAAAATTACTGATCCGGTGTTCTCCACCTGTCCTAATCACTAAATCCACGGGTGACAACTCATTCATACAAACCTGTTGCCCCAGCATGTCTTCATCAATTTGCTCAGGGAGAACTTCGCCCGACTGAACGCGCGCAGCAAGCGCTTTCACTCCCTGAATAATATCCCAGCGCCCACCATAGTTGGCTGCGATATTCAGCGTCAGCCCAGTATTCTGAGCAGTTAACGCCTCCGCTTTTCTGATCCGTTCCTGTAACCGCGCATTAAAGCGGCTGGTATCACCAATAACCCGCAAACGGACATTGTTGCGGTGCAGGTTTTTCACCTCGCTATCCAGTGCCCAGATGAACAGTTCCATTAAAGCACTAACTTCTTGCGCCGGACGGTTCCAGTTTTCGCTACTGAACGCATAAAGTGTCAGCGCATCCAGACCGATATTCGCGGCAAATGTCACAGCCCGACGAACCGATTTGGCTCCGGCCTTATGGCCAAAGGCCCTCATTTTCCCCTGACGTTTCGCCCAGCGCCCGTTACCATCCATAATGATGGCAACATGACGGGCACCATGTTCAGGCAAACTTTCGCTTAATGGTTGGTTAGCAGACAACATAACGCGTTTTATTCCCTAATCGGATTAAGCGGTTCTCAGGAATACTGATGCCTTTACGTAAAAAAGCCGTGCTCAATCACGGCTTACCCGATAAAAAAACAAACTCAGACATTTATCGGGTGGCGCAGACTATATCACCTCAGCCTGATGCTCACAAATGGCACTGAATTCAGCGCGTGAATATTCCCCACGCTACCCCCAATATGGTTAACCTGTTTACTTGCCAGTTCACGAGCACCTGCATCGACATCCAGCACTTCATCAACCGATAGCGGCTCCCTGACATTCAGCTTATCGAGCACCGCACTGTTAACCTGGGCAATATCCGTAAAACGAATACGATTCGCCAGAAATGCAGCTACTGCAACTTCATTCGCAGCATTCAGTGCAGTTGTCGCAGCCTGGCCTTGTTGCGAGGCATCAATTGCCAGGCGCAGACAAGGATAGCGTGAATAATCTGGCTGGCTGAAAGTCAGTTGATTCAAACGGCAAAAATCGAGTGGTTTCACGCCAGCATTAACACGGCCAGGGCCAGCCCATTGTATGGGCAATGGGTGTGCGCATATCAGGTTCACCCAGTTGCGCCAGTACGCTACCATCACGATAACGCACCATTGAATGAATCACCGACTGGGGGTGAATCAGAACTTCCATCTGCTGTGCTGAGGCATTAAAAAGCCAGCGGGCTTCAATATACTCGAGTCCCTTGTTCATCATTGTGGCCGAATCGACTGAAATCTTACGCCCCATTGACCAGTTAGGATGACGACAAGCCTCTTCAGGCGTCATCATTTCAAGGTCACTGAGCACAGTTTCACGAAAAGGCCCACCAGACCCGGTGAGAAGAATGGATGACACTCCATACTCTTCAAGTTCAGCGTATCCCAGATTTTGCTGGATTGGTTCCGGTAAACTCTGAAAAATGGCATTATGTTCGCTATCCACAGGTAGCAATTGCGCGCCATATTGCTTCACCGCATTCATGAAAAGGCGACCACAGGTGACCAGTGACTCCTTGTTGGCGAGCAAAATTTGCTTGCTCGCTTTTATCGCGGCAAGAGTTGGCAGCAAACCTGCTGCACCGACAATAGCCGCCATAACCTGGTCAACGCCATCCAGTGCCGCCATTTCGCATGCCGCCTGCGGGCCGAACAGAACCTCTGTTTTGCTGCCTGCATCCCGCAATTGCTGGCGCAATGCACGGGCACTCTCCTCATCATTCATCACAGCGAAACGCGGGTTAAATTCCAGACATTGCTCAACCATGCGCGTGACATTTTTGCCAGCGACAAGCGCGGTAACCGAAAATTGCTGAGGATTATGGCGGATGACATCGAGGGTGCTACTACCCACTGACCCGGTGGACCCGAGAATAGTCAATTGCTTCATGCGTTGCCTGTTGTAGAACCGAGTAACCAGGCACATCGTTACCTGATTCGCTCCTGACTGCAGCACACCTGCAGTCCCCTCTCTTTCAGCACACAGGCTGAACAGAGAAAATCACTGAATTGCCCTAAAACGATGCTGGCTGATAAGCCAGGTTGCCTGGTGGCAAAGGCAGTCAGTGCCCAGAAACTAAGCACTACTGACAAAAAAGCCGTGAGTCAGACACGGCTTTTTCTTGCAGCGCTAAGTCATTCAATCAGAACTGCATCAGTTCCGCTTCTTTATCAGCCAGTGCTGCGTCAACTTTCTTGATTGCTGCATCAGTCAGTTTCTGAACATCGTCCTGAGAACGACGGTCGTCATCTTCACTGATTTCTTCTTCTTTCAGCAAAGCTTTAACTTTATCGTTAGCGTCACGACGAACGTTACGCACAGCAACACGCGCCTGTTCGGCTTCACCACGCACGACCTTGATCAAGTCTTTACGGCGTTCTTCAGTCAGTGGTGGCAGCGGCACACGAATAACACTCCCGGCGGAGTTCGGGTTCAGGCCCAGGTCGGAAGCCATAATTGCTTTTTCTACTGCCGGCCCCATGGTGCGGTCAAATACGGTCAGTGCCAGGGTACGGGAATCTTCTGCGACCACGTTTGCCAACTGGCGCAACGGGGTTGGCGTACCATAGTATTCCACCATGATACCGTCCAGCAGACTGGGGGAGGCACGGCCGGTACGGATCTTGCTGATTTGATTTTTAAATGCTTCTACGCATTTTTCCATGCGTGTTTCTGCATCTTTTTTGATGTCGTTAATCACGTTACGAATCCTTGAAAACTGGTTGTCAGGCAGACCACACTTCTGTTTCCTCCCACAGCAACTGTGGTTGACCTAAGTATAGTCTCGTAAAATTCATGGCACCCGTATGGCTGCCTGTCGTCAAACTAACTTTTCTGGACTGAATGGTACCCTGATTCCGGCCTAAGGAACATTAGTCTGTAATCAAAGTGCCTTCTTTTTCACCCATAACCACCCGACGCAGTGCGCCTGGCTTGTTCATGTTGAAAACACGGATGGGTAATTTGTGATCGCGCGCAAGTGTAAATGCGGCCAGGTCCATCACTTTCAGCTCTCTGTCGAGAACATCATGATAAGACAGTTGTTCATAAAGCGTCGCAGAAGGGTCTTTTACCGGGTCAGCGGAGAACACGCCATCAACTTTGGTTGCTTTCAGTACTACATCGGCTTCAATTTCAATACCACGCAGACATGCTGCTGAGTCAGTAGTAAAGAAAGGATTACCAGTACCAGCAGAAAAAATGACGACGCGATTATTACGCAACAAGCTGATTGCTTCTGCCCAGCTATAGTTATCGCACACGCCATTGAGCGGAATAGCTGACATTAAGCGCGCATTAACATAGGCACGATGCAAAGCGTCACGCATAGCCAGGCCATTCATTACTGTCGCCAGCATCCCCATATGGTCACCGACCACACGGTTCATTCCAGCCTGAGCAAGGCCGGCACCGCGGAATAAGTTACCGCCGCCGATGACTACCCCGACCTGGATCCCCAGTTCAACCAGTTCTTTGATCTCCTGAGCCATACGATCCAGCACGCTGGCATCGATACCGAAACCTTCAGCACCTTGCAGTGCTTCACCGCTCAGTTTAAGCAGGATACGCTTGTAGACAGGTTTTGCGTTGGTAGCCATGTTTCTTTCCTGGGACAGTAAACAAATGGAATGGATAATCTGGTGACAATATTTGTCATATTTCAGGACGGCTGACATCAGAGCAGGCCGATTTTTTCAGACCCCGCAATAATGCTCTGGTATTTCGCCGGACAATTGCCATCCTGTTGTCATGCTTTTCTCTGCCGGTTGCAGGCATTATCACATTTTTTGAGGATGGCTTAGTTCTGAAAATGACAGATACAAAAAAGGAGCCGCCCTAAGACGGCTCCTCCCGGCATTACGAGTTTTTGGACATTGCTGCAACTTCAGCAGCGAAGTCAACTTCCGCTTTTTCAATGCCTTCGCCGACTTCAAAGCGGATGAAACCTGTTACATCAGCATTGTGTTCTTTCAGCAGCTGACCAACAGTTTTGCTCGGATCCATTACGAAGTTCTGACCAGTCAGAGAGATCTCACCGGTGAATTTACGCATACGGCCTTCAACCATTTTTTCAGCGATTTCACGCGGTTTACCAGACTGCATGGCAATATCCAGCTGGATTTGGTGTTCGTGGCTTACTACGTCAGCCGGTACATCTTCCGGTTTAACGTATTCTGGTTTGCTGGCAGCAACGTGCATGGCAATGTGTTTAACCAGTTCGTCATCCGCGCCAGTCGCAGCAACCATAACACCGATACGCGCACCGTGCAGGTAAGAACCCAGAACATCGCCTTCGATAACAGAAACACGACGGATGTTGATGTTTTCACCAATTTTGGCAACCAGTGCAGTACGTTGCTCTTCAAACTGCGCTTTCAGAACTTCTACATCGGAAACACGGCCAGCCACAGCTGCAGCCAGAACTTCTTCGCCAAATGCTTTAAAACCAGCATCTTTAGCAACGAAGTCAGTTTCACAGTTCAGTTCCAGAACGAGACCAAATTTGCCATCGATAGCAGTCAGGATAACGCCTTCAGCAGCAACACGGCCTGCTTTTTTAGCCGCTTTTGCCTGACCAGACTTACGCATGTTATCGATTGCCAGTTCGATGTCGCCATTCGCTTCGACCAGCGCTTTTTTACATTCCATCATGCCTGCGCCAGTACGTTCGCGCAGCTCTTTTACCAGAGCAGCGGTAATGTCAGCCATTCTCTAATCCTCGGTTATCTCGTGCGGGGAGATATACCCTGCATGTTGAAGCCACACCCGGCACCTGTAACAAGTGCTTTCCGATGTGTTTTACCACACCACTGTGACACCAATGCAAAAGGGTATAGCGTTCAGCTTGTCTGGCTTTATAAAGCCGGACAGGCCGGACTCAAACAAAAAAGGGAGCCTGAGACAGGCCCCCTAACCAAACTATTCATACCTGGTTAATAAGGGCTCTTAAAGAGCGAACCTTATTATTCAGCTTCTACAAAGCTTTCTTCCGCCTGAGTAGCCAGATCCTGAGAACGGCCTTCACGTACGGTTTCTGCAACTGCGCCCAGGTACAGGCTAACAGCACGGATCGCATCGTCATTACCTGGGATAATGAAGTCAACGCCGTCTGGATCAGAGTTGGTATCAACGATAGAAAACACCGGGATACCCAGATTGTTTGCTTCTTTGATAGCAATGTGTTCGTGGTCGGCATCGACAACAAACAGTGCATCTGGCAGGCCGCCCATGTCTTTGATACCGCCCAGGCTGTTTTCCAGCTTGGCCAGTTCACGAGCGCGCATCAGCGCTTCTTTCTTGGTCAGTTTGTCAAAAGTGCCATCCTGAGACTGAATTTCCAGATCTTTCAGACGTTTGATTGACTGACGAACGGTTTTCCAGTTGGTCAGCATGCCACCCAACCAGCGGTGGTTAACGAAGAACTGGTCGCAGCTCAGAGCGTGCTCTTTTACCGCTTCGCTTGCAGCGCGCTTGGTACCAACGAACAGGATCTTACCTTTACGGGAAGAGATCTTGCTCAACTCGGCCAGGGCTTCGTTGAACATTGGTACGGTTTTCTCAAGGTTGATGATGTGAACTTTGTTACGAGCGCCAAAGATGAATGGCTTCATTTTCGGGTTCCAGTAACGGGTCTGGTGACCAAAGTGTACACCGGCCTGGAGCATGTCGCGCATGGAAACAGTTGCCATGATTACCTCTATATATAGTTTGGGGTTAAGCCTCCACGTATCCCATATTACCGACCCCGAAGAGCACCCCGGAATATGTGCCGATACGTGTGTGTTATTTACACATAGTGAGATTGAAATCTTCCATAGTCCGTTTTTTGACACGGAAGTCCGGCGCGCTTTATACCACAAATGACGCAAGGACTCCAATAGTTGTTAGCGGGTTCTTTACTTCATTATTCCCGATTTGGCACTCTCTCGCCTGCCCTGATAACATTAGCGTTACTTTGTTTAATTATTGCCGAAATCCCGGCATCTGCGGACCTGATTAATGGCTATTTCAATTAAGACCCCTGAAGATATCGAAAAAATGCGCGTTGCTGGCCGCCTGGCTGCCGATGTGCTTGAAATGATCGAATCCCATGTAAAACCTGGAGTAACCACAGGCGAGCTGGATCGTATTTGTGATGATTACATCGTAAATCATCAAAAAGCAGTCTCTGCCTGCCTGGGCTACCACGGCTACCCCAAATCTGTCTGCATCTCTGTCAATGAAGTGGTATGCCATGGCATTCCAAGTGAAGACAAGGTTTTGAAAGATGGCGATATTGTTAATATCGATGTGACCGTGATTAAAGATGAATTCCACGGCGATACATCTAAAATGTTTATCGTCGGTAAACCCACTATTCTGGGCGAGCGTCTGTGCCGTATTACCCAGGAAAGCCTGTACCTGGGTCTGCGTATGGTGAAACCGGGTATTCGTCTGCGTACCATCGGTGCTGCAATTCAGAAGTTTGTTGAAGCCGAAGGCTACTCTGTTGTACGTGAATACTGTGGTCACGGTATCGGCCGTGTTTTCCATGAAGAGCCTCAGGTGTTGCATTACGATGCCGATGATGGCGGCGTGGTGCTGAAAACCGGCATGACTTTTACCATTGAACCTATGGTGAATGCAGGTGATTACCGTATCCGAACGATGAAAGATGGCTGGACGGTAAAAACCAAAGACAGAAGCTTGTCTGCCCAATACGAGCATACTATTGTGGTGACAGATAACGGCTGCGAAATTCTTACGTTGCGTAAAGATGACACCATCCCCAACATTATTTCGCACGATGAATAAGTGAAAAACCGGCATTGTCCGGTTTATCATTACTCTCAGGCCGGCACTTGCCGGCCTTTTTTATGGGCACCACATATGACCAATAGTTTTCCCGAGCAGTATATCGAGCCAAACCTCCCTCTACTCCCAGGTCAACCTGATTACCCGTCTTCCTGGCCTGGTTGCCAGTTAGAATGTCAGCCCATAAAAAGCGCCCTGGAAACTTTTCAACAATGGCTGGGCAGCGCCTTTGATGAAGGTGTGTCTGTCGAGAAACTGGTTGCGGCCCGAACGGAATTCATTGATCAGCTTCTGGAGCGCCTGTGGTCTCATTTTGGGTTCGACACCATTGCCGGGACTGCTCTGGTTGCTGTGGGTGGTTACGGCCGTGGTGAGCTGCATCCGCTGTCCGATATCGACCTGTTGGTATTAAGCCGTGAACGCCTGCCCGAAAACCAGTCACAAAAAATTGGTGAACTGCTGACACTACTCTGGGATATCAAGCTGGAGGTAGGCCACAGTGTGCGCAGCCTTGAAGAGTGTCTGCTCGAAGGGCTGTCCGATCTGACTATTGCCACGAACCTCATTGAATCCCGGCTGCTGATTGGCGACGTCGCGCTGTTCCTCGAATTGCAAAAAAACGTCTTCAGTGAAGGTTTCTGGCCCTCTGAGAAGTTTTTCGCAGCTAAAATTGATGAGCAAAATGAACGCCATCAACGCTACCACGGTACCAGCTATAACCTGGAACCCGATATTAAAAGTAGCCCCGGTGGCCTGCGTGATATCCAGACCCTCCAGTGGGTAGCGCGCCGCCACTTTGGCGCCACATCCATGAATGAAATGCTCGGTTTTGGTTTTCTGACCGAGGCCGAGCGCGATGAACTGAATGAATGCCAGCATATTTTGTGGCGAATACGTTTTGCGCTGCATCTGGAACTGAACCGCTACGATAACCGCCTGCTGTTTGACCGCCAACTCAGCGTTGCCCAACGCCTCAAATATCAGGGTGAAGGTAATGAGCCTGTTGAACACATGATGAAAGATTTCTACCGTGCGACACGTCATGTCAGCGAACTCAATCAAATGCTGTTACAACTGTTTGATGAAGCAATTCTTGCACTGGATGCAAACGAAAAACCACGCCCACTGGATGATGATTTTCAACTGCGTGGCACACTGATTGATTTGCGCGATGACACACTTTTTCTTCAGGATCCCTGCGCTATTTTGCGTATGTTTTACACCATGGTGCGTAATCGCGAAATTAGCGGCATCTATTCAACAACCTTACGTCATTTGCGTCACGCCAGACGCCATCTGAATGAGCCGTTGTGCTACAAAGCCGAAGCGCGTGAACTGTTCCTGGTTATGCTGCGCCACCCGGGAGCTGTCAGTCGTGGGCTGGTGCCAATGCATCGCTACAGCGTATTGTCCGCGTATATGCCCCAGTGGTCGCATATCGTTGGGCAAATGCAGTTTGACTTATTCCATGCCTACACCGTAGATGAACACACTTTGCGTGTGTTGCAAAAACTGGAAAGTTTTTCACACGAAGAAACCCGCCAGCGCCACCCACTGTGCGTTGAATTATGGCCGCGACTTTCTCACCCTGAATTGATTCTGATTGCCGCACTGTTTCACGATATCGCCAAAGGCCGGGGGGGTGATCATTCCGTACTGGGCGCACAGGATGTCATAAAATTTGCTGAACTCCATGGTCTTAACTCCCGGGAAAGCCAGTTAATCGCCTGGTTGGTTCGCCAGCACCTGTTGATGTCTGTTACCGCGCAACGCCGCGATATTCAGGATCCTGAAGTCATTGTGCAGTTTGCTGAAGAGGTCCAGACAGAAAATCGCTTACGTTACCTGGTTTGCCTGACCGTTGCCGATATTTGTGCCACGAATGAGACGTTATGGAACAGTTGGAAACAGAGCCTGATTCGTGAACTCTACTTTGCCACCGAAAAACAACTACGCAGGGGAATGCAAAATACCCCGGATATGCGGGAGCGTGTGCGTAATCACCAGGCCCAGGCTCTGGCGTTACTGCGTATGGAAAATATCGATGAAGAAGCATTACATAAAATTTGGGCACGTTGCCGGGCCAGCTATTTTGTTCGTCACTCCCCGAATCAACTGGCATGGCACGCTCGTCACTTGTTACAACACGATTTAAAGCAACCCATGATTTTGCTCAGCCCACAGGCGACCCGCGGCGGTACCGAAATATTTATCTGGAGCCCGGACCGACCTTATCTGTTTGCCGCAGTGTGTGCTGAACTCGACCGGCGTAACCTTAGTGTTCACGACGCACAGATCTTCACTACTCGCGACGGTATGGCAATGGACAGCTTTATTGTGCTGGAGCCCGATGGCAGCCCGCTATCACCTGACAGGCACGACGCGATTCGTCAGGGACTGGAGCAAACCGTTAACCAGCGTACCTGGCAGCCACCACAACCACGGCGCCAGCCCGCCCGTCTGCGCCACTTTACGGTAGACACTGAAGTCAACTTTTTGCCAACGCATACCGACCGGCGCACATTTATTGAACTGATCGCGTTAGACCAGCCCGGCCTGCTGGCAATTGTCGGCCAGGTCTTCGCTGACCTCGGTATTTCATTACACGGCGCACGTATCACTACCATTGGCGAACGTGTTGAAGATTTATTTATTGTCGCCACCAGCGAGCGGCAAGCTCTGGATGCCACTCTGCAACAAGAAGTACAACAACGGTTGACAGAAGGCCTCAATCCAAACGATAAAGTGTAGTGAAGTTTTTTTCATGTCATTCACATAAAACATCAGGAAATGATTAACAATGCAGCAGCTACAGAACATTATTGAGTCCGCGTTTGAGCGCCGGGCAGATATTACGCCGGTCAATGTAGATACAGTCACCCGTGAAGCAATTAACCAGGTGATTTCACTGCTCGACAGCGGCGCGCTGCGCGTTGCGGAAAAGATTGACGGCCAATGGGTAACCCATCAATGGCTCAAGAAAGCTGTGCTGCTTTCTTTCCGTATTAACGACAATCAGGTCATTGACGGCGCTGAAAGCCGCTTCTATGACAAAGTGCCGATGAAATTCGCTAATTACGATGAAGCGCGATTCAAAAAAGAAGGCTTCCGTGTGGTGCCACCAGCGGCGGTACGCCAGGGAGCATTCATTGCCCGTAACACCGTACTGATGCCCTCTTACGTCAACATTGGCGCTTATGTCGATGAAGGCTCGATGATTGATACCTGGGCCACCGTGGGTTCCTGTGTACAAATTGGTAAAAACGTTCACCTGTCCGGCGGCGTTGGCATCGGTGGCGTGCTGGAGCCATTACAGGCAAATCCAACCATCATTGAAGATAACTGCTTTATCGGTGCACGCTCTGAAATCGTAGAAGGGGTTATTGTTGAAGAAGGCTCAGTTATCTCTATGGGCGTCTATATTGGCCAAAGCACACGTATTTATGACCGTGAAACTGGCGAAATTCACTATGGCCGCGTACCTGCTGGCTCTGTCGTGGTATCTGGCAACCTGCCGTCTAAAGATGGTAAGTACAGCCTGTACTGTGCGGTTATCGTGAAGAAAGTCGACGCAAAGACCCGTGGCAAAGTGGGTATCAACGAGTTGCTGCGTACCATTGACTAATGGCGGTGATAAAAAGGCAGGGAGAACCTGCCTTTTTTGTATCTGGCACTGGCGGAAACACTTTTTTTCGTTAATTATCTAATAGTTATTTATTCGCTGAGGGTACCGCTATGTACGATAATCTGAAAAGCCTGGGTATTACCAATCCTGATGAAATTGATCGTTACAGCCTCCGACAGGAAGCGAATAATGATATCCTGAAGATCTATTTTCATAAGGATAAGGGCGAGTTTTTCGCTAAAAGCGTTAAATTCAAATACCCGCGCCAGCGTAAAACAGTTGTGTCAGACAGTGTAGGTCAGGGTTATAAAGAGATTCAGGAAATCAGCCCAAATCTCCGTTACGTTATTGATGAGTTGGATCAAATTTGCCAGCGCGACCGTAGTGAAGTCGATCTGAAAAGAAAAATTCTTGACGATCTGCGCCATCTTGAAAGTGTTGTTGCCAACAAGATCAGCGAAATCGAAGCCGATCTGGAAAAACTCACCCGTAAATGACCTTCAGGCTGGCGCTAAGCCAGCCTTTTCTTCAGCCATGCTGTTCATCCAGCTGTAACGCAATATACAACAGCAGCCGGTCGTCAAAACTACTTAAATCAAGCCCGGTCAGTTCCGCAATTCTGTTCAGTCGGTACTCTAAAGTATTACGGTGAATAAACAGAGACCTGGATGTTGCCAGTGGCTGTACATTATGGCGAAACCAGGCGGTTAATGTGCGACGCAACAAGCCGTTATTATCCATTGCCCTGAGCCTCTCCAAAGGACGGGCAAGTTCATTCGCCTGCCAGCCGCCACGCAGGCTGTCAAGTAAGACAGGCAGCATCAGATCCTGGTAAAAATAACTACGGCTGTCTGGCATACGTTGTTTACCCACCATCATAGTGGTGCGCGCCGTTCGGTAAGAACGGGCAATGCTCCCTTCGCCAGTAAAATAGTTTCCCAGAGCGACGCGAAAACGTAGTTGGCCGTTTTCTTTCATTCGCGACAACAGAACATCTACCCGGCGTCGGTGATCATCGGCATCCCATCGCCCATACTGATTCAGTGCAGGTTTCAATACCACCATTTCACTCAGAGAGACAATCGCCACCAGGTTATTTCGCTCAGGTGTGGTTAATGCTGTTTGCAGTTGCTGAAGTTCATCCATGGCAGAATCCACTCCTAACTGCCCGCTATCGACTTCAACCACAGCCACCACTCTGGGCATCGTCAGGTCAATTCCCAGCCGTTGTGCCCACTCACTTAATGCTGGTGTAATGGTTTCTGCCTGAACCAGGTTCATCACCAGTTCTTCACGCAAACGGCTGTCTTGTGCCAGTAAGTGCATCAGGCGAGACTGCTCCAGCATCATCTCCGCCGTCATGCATACCAGCTCACCATATTTACGTAAGTTCTCTGGTTCACCTGTCAGCCCAATCACCCCCACTATCTCGCCTTCAAGGCGTAAGGGCAAATTGATCCCTTCCCGGACACCATGCAAATGGCGGGCAACAGCATTATCAATGTCAACAACGCGCCCCTGGGACAGTACCAGTAATGCCCCTTCGTGCAATTCCCCAATACGCTCCTGGTCGCCACTACCAATTATCCGCCCGCGCGCATCCATCACGTTGATATTGGTATCAATTATCTTCATGGTACGAGCTACTATCTCTTGCGCCATTCTCGTATCAAAGTGCCAGCCTGCCATATTTGCCGCCTCCTGTACGTCATCAGCACAGCATAATGAAGAGGCAGATGCCTTACATTGGGCAAATGACCAATTCACCAGGTAATAATGCAGAGTTGTGTAAAAGCTCACAAAAAAGGCCGCATACGCGGCCTTTAACTCGAAGAAATTAATTAGTAATGCATTACTGGAGGAGCAAATAAATGGAGCTGTCACCACGTTGAATATTTAACGCCAGTACACTCGGTTTGCTATCCAGGATTTTGCGCAGTTCAGCAATGTTATTCACTGGTTGCTGATTTGCCCCCACGATAATATCGCCTTTCTTCAGCCCGATACGCGCCGCCTGTGAACCGGCTTTCACACTGTTCACTACCACGCCTTTATCTTTACCGGCACGATTGCTCATCTCTGCACCTTCGATACCGCTGAAGATACTGGCTGAATCCACCTGGGTTTGGCTGCTCTGCTGCAATTCAACATTCACGTCAATACGCTTGCCTTCACGCAACAAGCCCAGTTTCATTTTACTGCCCACTGGCATAGAACCAATTTCAGCACGTAACGCAGCAAAGCTGTTAATCGGTTTATCGTTCATAGAGACAATCACGTCCCCGGCTTTAATACCTGCTTTGGCTGCAGAAGAGTTTGGCAACACCTGGCTTACAAAAGCACCACGCTGAGCGTCAACTTTCATTGCCTTAGCCAGTTCAGAGTTCAGTTCTGTGCCCATAATGCCCAATTCACCACGGCGCACCTGCCCGTACTGAATCATTTGCTCTGTCAGGTTTTTCACCATATTACTCGGGATAGCAAAACCAATACCGATGTTGCCGCCATCCGGAGCCAGGATTGCTGTGTTAATCCCAATTAGCTCACCTTTGAGGTTAACCAGCGCACCGCCAGAGTTACCCCGGTTAATAGCGGCGTCGGTTTGAATGAAGTTCTCATAATTCTCAACATTCAGACCACTACGCCCCAGAGCGGAAACAATCCCCGAAGTAACAGTCTCGCCCAGACCATAAGGGTTACCAATCGCTACGGTATAATCACCAACCCGTAAATTATCGGAATCAGCAATTTTTATCGCAGTCAGGTTTTTCGGATCTTTAAGTTGGATCAGCGCAATATCAGAGCGCGGGTCTTTTCCAACAACTTTTGCGTCAAACCGGCGCCCATCGCTCAGTTGCACTTTAATTGATGTAGCGTTTTCAACAACGTGGTTATTGGTTACTACATAGCCTTTAGCTGCATCAATAATGACACCGGAGCCCAGTGCCATAAATTTCTGCTGCTGGCTGCCATCAGCACCGCCACCATTCCCTCCCCCCTGGCAGAAGGGTGAGTTCTGGAATGGCGAACCATCCTGGCAGAAGGGCGAGTTATCGCCAAAGAACTGCTGGAAATTACGCGACATGCGTGGTGTATTCACTGTCGTGCTACCTTCGACATTAATACTGACGACAGAAGGCATAATTTTTTCCAGCATAGGTGCCAGGCTGGGCATTTCTTGCGAAGTTGTAGCGGAAGAGGTTTCCGCCGCCAGCGCTGTTACCGGATTTAATGCCAGGCCCAGGCTCAGTGCCAGGGCGCTCAATGCTAGTGTCGTTTTTTTCATATGGCTCATTCTCAAATTAAGCAGGTAATACAACGTTGCTGTGTTCGTGGTTATCAGAGTCATATTTATAGCGTTAAGTTCCACGACAGCGTTTTCATAAAAGTAAAAAAGTATTGTGCATCTTTACAAATCTCGCTGGTATTATTCCACAGCCATCAGGCGTCGATATTCATCCCACGCATACAAATCTGTCATACCACTGATATAGTCCTGAATAAGCCGACAACGATAATAGAACTCCCAGACAGGATATTCAGATTGTGTGTTATCCAGTTTCTCAATGGCTTCCTGATACGCCATACAATGTTTGCTGGATAGTTTATGAAACAGCCGGCTTTCAATTGGCAGCCGGCGTACATTTCCCTCTGAAACTAATAACTGGAAATCCGCAAGTGGCAACAGGAGTAATGGCCGGTAAATATCCAGTAACCCACTGATTACACGGTAACCTTGTAGTTCAAGTTGCTCAACGTCCGGGTGCGAGAAAACGTGACGCATGGCAACACGTTTGAACATGCCAAGTAAACGGCTGTACGAACTATCATCTTCCAACAGGGCATGATTAAAATGCCCTGGGTATATTTCTGGCAGATTATCAATAAACCGCCGGGCGGCATGCGGCACCAGTTTACTGAGAGTATTAACACGTAAATACATAAAGAACACATCTTCCGCACCACTGCGTACTTTTCCTGCTCGCGACTTTTCCCAGGCATCTTCCACAACCAGAGAAAATAAGTCTCCTGAGTGATGCTCCCCCCAGGCGGTAGAAAGGTGCTGATAAAGTTGTTCAAGGCTAAAAATCCGCTTTTCTACAGCATCCTCTAAATCGGCAACGCAATAGGAAATATCATCTGCAGCCTCCATTATCCAGGTAAGTGGGAAACGACAATTTTCCTCAAGTGAAAGTTCTTTACGTAACCGTACAATATAATTCGCTTCTGAAAGATAAAAACCCGGTTTTTTCATTAAATAGTGGAAGCCCTCTGGCGCCGGGCCGCTTTCCCAGGCTGGCCGGGTGTATTTTAAAATACACCCCATTTGTGCCCAGGTGAGGTTCATACGCATCAAGGTATTAACCAAACGAATACCCTGAGCATTTCCTTCAAAGTGGCACAAATCTGTTATTACATGCTGGCGCAGGGTATTCAGGGCGGTCTCCCCTTCACGCAAACACAAAACCTCTGCTGCGCGAGATTCTTTTCCCTGCGCATCGTTATCAACACCGGGAAGCAGGCGTTGCCGGAACCAGTCGTTGATGGCTGCTTCACCAAAATGCCCGAATGGCGGATTACCAACGTCGTGCATCAGGCAGGCCATTTCAACAATACTCTCGAATGGACCGGTCAGCTCACTCAACCCATATTGCTCCAGCAACCGGGCTTCTTTCAGGCGACTGATAACTTCTTTAGCAATATAGCGCCCCACCTGCTGTACTTCCATTGAATGGGTCAGACGTGTACGTACTGCAGCATTGCGCTCCAGAGGGAATACTTGCGTTTTTTGTTGCAACCGGCGAATGGCCGCAGAATTAATAATTCGCCCACGATCACTTTCAAAAATCCGCTGGATTTCGTGCTCGTTTTTTGTCCCTTCTGGCGAACGGAATTGACGATGCCAGTTTATTTTCTTTTGGAAGTTGAACTCACCCATATCACCGCCTTGAAAGGGAAAAATAATCCGATTAAATCCTGTTTGTCTGCCATGATAGACTATGTCTCTGAATACATCATTTAAACAGGTATGGCTATGAAAGCAGGCATCATTGGTGCAATGGAAGAAGAAGTTACGCTCTTGCGTGACAAAATCGAAAACCGCCAGACAATAAAACTGGCTGGTTGCGAAATCTATACTGGTACGTTAAACGGTACAGAGGTCGCACTGTTAAAATCCGGGATAGGTAAAGTGTCTGCAGCCGTTGGCGCGACATTGTTACTTGAGCACTGCAAACCCGATGTCATTATTAACACCGGCTCAGCTGGTGGCCTGGCGCCAACACTAAAAGTAGGTGATATCGTGGTTTCTGATGAAGTTCGCTATCACGATGCTGATGTGACCGCATTTGGCTATGAATATGGACAACTTCCAGGGTGTCCTGCCGGCTTTAAAGCCGATGAAAAACTGGTGGAAGCTGCGGAACAATGCATTACTGAGTTGTCGTTTCACGCCGTACGCGGACTGGTTGTTAGCGGTGATGCATTTATTAATGGCTCCGTTGGTCTGGCTAAAATTCGCCACAATTTCCCGAAAGCAATAGCAGTAGAAATGGAAGCAACGGCAATTGGTCATGTCTGCCATAAATTTTCCGTGCCTTTTGTTGTAGTACGCGCCATTTCCGATGTGGCAGACCAGCAATCACATCTGAGTTTTGACGAGTTTCTGACTGTTGCGGCGAAGCAATCTACTTTGCTGGTTGAGCGCCTGGTACAAAAACTTGCTCAGAGTTAATCTCCTGTTTTTACGTGTATTCGCTTTATTGCTCTTCCCGGCGTGGCTTATGGCCGCGCCGCGTGTCATTACACTCTCGCCTGGTAATACGGAGCTGGCTTTTGCTGCCGGGATCACCCCTGTTGCTGTCAGCGCCTGGTCTGATTACCCACCAGCGGCAAAGTCTATTGAGCAGGTGGCAAACTGGCAGGGCATTAATCTCGAACGCATCGTCGCATTAAAGCCCGACCTGGTGATCGCCTGGCAGGGGGCTAATGCTCAAAGGCAGGTCGGCCAGCTATCTGCGTTGGGGATTCATGTATTGTGGCTTGACCCGCAAAATGTCTCTCAGGTTGCGGATGCCATTCGCCACCTGGCTGCGTGGAGTCCCCACCCGGAACAGGCATTAAAGGCCGCGGATACGTTGATGTCACAATTTGCGGCGCTTGAAAAACGCTATGCTGCCACCCCACGCAAGCGGGTGTTTTTACAATTTGGTGGTCAGCCACTGTTCACAACCGGCCAACACTCCATTCAGAACCAGGTCCTGCAGGTATGTGGAGGTGATAACGTTTTTGCCGACAGTGCAGTTCCCTGGCCGCAGGTTAGCCGCGAGCAGGTTCTGGCCAGGAAACCCCAGGTGATTCTGGTTACCGGTGATGAGACACAAATCCCAAAAATTGAACAATTTTGGCACAATCAACTTTCAGCGTCGGTTATTGCGGTAAATAACGACTGGTTTGAACGTGCAGGCCCACGTATTATCCTCGCCGCACAACAGATATGTGCAGCGCTGGCTGGTTTGCCCAATGTAAACAAGCTGGCGCATTAACTCACCTGGCGGCATCAATCCGTTGGGAAATGTTTTGGAAAAGCATTCAAGAGGAAGACCATGTTGGTGTACTGGCTGGATATCATCGGTACCGCTGTTTTTGCTATTTCAGGTGTTTTGTTAGCGGGCAAGCTGCGTATGGACCCTTTTGGAGTGCTGGTGCTTGGGGTAGTAACTGCTATTGGCGGTGGCACAATACGGGATATGGCCCTGAATAACGGACCGGTTTTTTGGGTAAAAGACCCAACTGACCTGGTCGTTGCGATGGTGACCTGCATGTTGACTATCTTGTTAGTTCGCCAGCCCCGGCGCCTACCAAAGTGGATCCTGCCAGTACTTGACGCCGTTGGACTGGCTGTTTTTGTCGGCATAGGAGTAAATAAGGCCTTTGCTGCAGATACCGGCCCACTGGTTGCCATCTGTATGGGTGTGGTAACGGGTGTCGGTGGTGGGATTATTCGTGATGTTCTGGCCCGGGAGGTCCCCATGATCCTCAGAACGGAAATCTATGCAACAGCCTGTATTGCCGGCGGAATTGTCCATGCAACAGCGTACTACACTTTTGGCGTACCACTTGAAATCGCCAGTATGGCTGGCATGGTAATCACGCTGGCTATTCGCCTGGCCGCAATTCGCTGGCACCTGAAGCTCCCCACCTTTGCTCTGGATGACAGAACGCACTGACACACAAGTCATAGCGCCATCCGGCCAAAACGACGACGCCGTGCATGTGCACGGCGTCAGGTGGCAAAACATCACTAAGGCTGGTCAGATACTGAAAGAAGAACCACAGCCACAGGTGCTTTTCGCATTGGGGTTATTTACCACAAAACGCGAACCTTCAAGTCCTTCGGTATAGTCTACCGCGCCACCAACCAGATACTGCAGGCTCATTGGGTCAACAACCAGTGCCACACCCTGTTTTTCGATGGTCATATCACCTTCGTTAATCTGATCATCAAAGGTAAAACCATACTGAAATCCACTACAACCACCGCCAGTAATATACACACGCAACTTCAGATTCGGGTTCTCTTCATCCGCGATCAGACTTTTTACTTTATTAGCTGCTGCATCAGTAAACTGCAACGGCAACGCGACATCATCACTCATTTTCTGCTCCCAACGAAGAAACAACTCACGCAAGACATGACCACAAACAGGCCTGCCAGACAACACAATACCCGGTGGATACACCTGTCTTGCGCCAGTACTTATTGGTGATTATCTAATACCCTGGTGAATCGTTCAAGTATTCTCCAGTGAAGCCGCCTCGGGTTGGGCGGTTTTCTGCTGCGCATCCTGTTTGGCCAATGTGCGCGCCAGAATAGAAGAATACAGCGGTTTTCCGCCTAAGAATTGTGCTAACAGCGTAGCGCCGAGACAGGTGATAATCATTGGCAAAATGAGCTGATAATTATCAGTCATCTCCAGTACCAGCACGATACCGGTCAGTGGAGCACGCACTGATGCAGCAAACAGCGCCCCCATTCCTGCAATAGCAAATGTCCCCGCTTCCAGGTGATACCTGGGAAACCAGGCGGTACAGGCCATACCGTAGGCGGTGCCAAAAAGTGTCCCCAGCGCAAGCATTGGTGCAAAAATCCCGCCCGGAGCACCAGAACTAAAACACAACAAAGTAGTAATAATGCGTGCAATAAAGATAAACAGCAGTGTCCCTACCGCATAGTTCCCTGCTGCTGCAATAGGGATTAGATTAAAGCCACCGCCAGCCGCTTCCGGTTCAATAAAACCCAAAACCCCACACACACCACCCAGGACTCCGCCGATCAATACCCATTTTGTTATCTCACCGCCGTGTAGGCGTTGAAACATATCCTGGGTACGAAAAATAAGTGAATTAAAAATCGGACCGACAATCCCGAAAATCATCCCGAGGATCAGATACAGCCATAACGTATTGACCGGCGCCACGCTGAGTTTACCCACTTCTATCACCGATACTTCGCCATTGAAGTAACGGAAAACAATCGTGGACATGATCACACCAATAAACACGGCCTTAATCGAAATCAGGCTGTAGCGAAATTGTGGGCGCATCTCTTCAATAATGAATAATATGCCTGCCAGTGGTGCATTAAACGCCGCGGCTAACCCGGCTGCAGCCCCTGTCGCCAACAATGTATGGCGGGATTCAGCGCCACGAATACGAAATATATCGAGCACCATACGCCCGATATTTCCTCCCAGTTGCACGGTTGGGCCTTCACGCCCAAGCACCATACCAGCCCCAAGGGTGCCCATCCCACCAAAAAACTTCACTGGAATAACTCGCCACCAGCGAACCGGGCGTAACTCCTCCAATGCACCTTCTATTTCTGGAATGCCTGAACCACCCGCTTCCTGGGCAAAACGGCGAACCAGCCAATACCCCACCATTGCCAGTAGTGCAGAGGCTATAAATGCCAGCGGCCATACCAGAAAAGGAGAATCAGCAAAGTTGAGTAGCATGCTCATTCGGTAATGTAATACCCAATTAACAGCTTTCTCAAAACCAACCCCGGCAAGACCTGCCAGAGTCCCTACAACAGCGGCCATAATAAGAACTGCCAGTGGCGTTTTGTCTCGCCTTACCAGCCGGCGAACCATGTCGCCACGCCGTAACCGAATAATCTGCTGTGCTTCAAAAGAAGGTGTTTCAGGTTTCATGAGTTGTCAGTGCAATTAGTAATACAAATGAGGCAGCATTCTACCTGCCCCGCCAGGGTTAGTCCTGTCCCAAATCAATACATAATGTGTTGTTTCAATCGGGCAAAACTTTCATAACGTTTACCGAATCACTTAGAATGACCCGCACGCTTACATATACCCCTCAGGAGTCCATTGATGAGTAAGTCAGAAAACTTGTATGCCACCGCCAGAGAATTAATCCCTGGTGGCGTCAACTCCCCCGTCCGCGCGTTTACAGGCGTCGGCGGCGTACCGCTGTTTATCGAACGTGCCGACGGGGCCAGACTCTACGACGCCGATGGTAAAGCTTATATTGACTACGTGGGTTCCTGGGGGCCAATGGTACTTGGCCATAATCACCCGGCTATCCGTAATGCGGTGACAGAAGCCGCTCAACGTGGATTGAGCTTTGGTGCACCAACTGAAATGGAAGTTAAGATGGCGCAACTGGTGACTGAGTTAGTGCCAACCATGGATATGGTTCGTATGGTTAACTCAGGAACAGAAGCAACAATGAGTGCAATCCGCCTTGCCCGAGGGTACACCGGACGCGACAAGCTAATCAAGTTTGAAGGTTGCTATCATGGGCACGCAGACTGCCTGCTGGTGAAAGCCGGTTCGGGCGCGCTTACCCTTGGGCAGCCTAATTCCCCAGGTGTGCCAGCTGATTTTGCCCGCCATACGCTGACCTGTACTTACAACTCACTGGATTCAGTGCGTGCGACCTTTGAACAATACCCGCAAGAGATAGCCTGCATTATTGTTGAGCCTGTCGCTGGCAATATGAACTGCGTTCCCCCTCAGCCTGAATTTTTACCTGGCCTGCGTGCACTGTGCGATGAGTTTGGTGCATTGCTGATAATTGATGAGGTGATGACAGGTTTCCGTGTCGCACTGGCGGGCGCTCAGTCTTACTACAATGTTGAACCAGACTTAACCTGCCTGGGTAAAATCATTGGTGGCGGTATGCCGGTAGGTGCGTTTGGCGGACGGCGAGAAATCATGGATGCACTGGCACCAACCGGCCCGGTGTACCAGGCCGGTACCCTTTCCGGTAACCCGATTGCGATGGCTGCGGGTTATGCCTGCCTGACCGAGGTAGCACAACCTGGTGTGCATGAAACACTGGACACCTTAACCACACAACTGGCTGAGGGCCTCAAAGAGGCCGCAGACCAGGCCGGTATTCCTTTCGTGGTAAACCATGTGGGAGGCATGTTTGGCCTGTTCTTCACCGATGCGCCCGCTGTCACTTGCTACCAGGATGTTATGGCCTGTGATGTTGAGCGGTTTAAACGCTTCTTCCACCTGATGCTTGAAGGCGGGATTTACCTGGCGCCTTCCGCGTTTGAAGCCGGTTTTATGTCTGTGGCGCACACGCCGGAAGACATTAACGCCACTATTGATGTTGCCCGTAATGTATTTGCGCAACTCGCCTGACAATAAAATCAGGTAAACAATAAAGTAAGTGTGTTAAGGCAGCCTGGTTTACTGACCGGGCTGCCTCACAGGTCAGTGAGTTTGCTTACGCAACAGGTAAACAAAATAGGGCGCGCCAATAAAAGTGGCGAGTAACCCGGCAGGTACCTGGTATGGAAACAGTAACATGCGGCCCAGCCAGTCGGCAGACATCATCAACACCCCACCTAACAACGCAGCAATGACCAGTTGTGGTAATGTCCTGCGAAATCCCATCATGCGGGTGATATGTGGAGCCATCAAACCGACAAAACTTAATGGCCCTATGGTCAGCGTTGCGGCGGCAGTCAGCGCGGCAGCTAACAGCAATAAGCCAATGCGCACAGGTGTCAGTGCCAGTCCTACCGAGCGTGACATTTCACTTCCCAGTGGGAGTACAGTCAACCAGCGCCTGCACAGTGGTGTCACGGCCAGAAGCACAACCATGATTACCGTTGCCCGGACGGCCTGCTCCCCAGAAACATTATAAGTTGAACCAGAAAGCCAGGTCAGAACTTGCGCCATACGCGGATCACCACTGGCCTGAAGCATCATCAGTAACATCGTAAAAGCGGTACTGAGCGCCATCCCGGCCAGCAACATTCGTTGCGGAGAAAATCCGCCTTTGCCGGCAACTAACAAAATCACTACTAATGTAGCCGCAGCCCCCAGGCACCCGGCAGGCAGCAACCAGGCAAACGCATCACCAGGAACAAAAAACAGCATTAACACCACGCCGAATGCGGCTCCGGAGCTGATACCCAGGACTTCCGGGCTTGCCATGCCATTACCCGTGAGGCGCTGAATAATACACCCGGCGGCAGCCAGCATACACCCGGCACTCAGGGCAGATAATACACGCGGCCACCGCCAGAACAACAGTGTGTCCAGTTCATGCCCTGTGGCAAAAAACCAGCCATGGCTGCCGCGCCCCAGTGATAACGCCACTCCAGTCAGTAATAACAAGATACCTGCGCCAACCAGAGCGAACCACGCCACATGTTGGCGCTCTGGTGTCACACTGTCGCCCTGAGCCAAAGACGGCGCGTTCAGTGACCGCAGGCGCGGCAGCAACCATAATAACAATGGCGTACCAACCAACGATGTCATAGTACCCGTGGATATTTCCCGCCACTCCCGGGTCAATAACACAATCACCTGGTCTGATAGCCATAAAATCAACGCGCCAATGACGGGAGCCAGCAACAAACGGCTGGTCAGCCTGCGGGCACCCAACAGCTTTGCCAGGAGAGGAGCAAACAGCCCAATAAAGCCAATAATCCCTACGGCATTGACCAGCATTGCACTGATACCTGTTGCCAGGATAAGTGTGGCAAAACGTGCCAGTGACAACATCAGCCCCAAATTACGGGCAACGCCATCATCCAGCCCCAACAACGTTAATGGGCGTAGTAATAGCACGGTCATCAGTACACCGACAACCAGCACCGGCCATAACCGGGTAACCCCCAGCCAGTCCGTCTGATTCAGTGCGCCAGTGCTCCACAAAAACATGCTCTGTAACTGGTCATGGTGAAAAATCACCAACAGCTGGTTCACCGCACCGCAATACAGGCTGACCACCAGCCCGGCAAGAATGAGCGTAACCGGTGACAGGCGTTTGCCCCAGGCAACACCAAAGACCAGTGCTCCGACTATGCAGGCACCAAACAGTGCGGAAAATTGCTGAGCCAGCGCACCACCAGGCAAAACCCACAAGGTAGACACAGTAATGCCCAGTTGTGCCCCGGTCGCCACACCTAATGTGGTAGGTTCGGCCAGAGGGTTGCGTAACACCTGCTGGAATAACACCCCGACCAGCCCCAGCCCTGCCCCGACCATTAGCGACATCACCAGGCGAGGTAAGGCACTGTAGTGGAATAACATCTGGTTGACTGCATCAGGTGAGGGCGACCAGAATGCGGCAGGCCAGTCCGTCAAAGGCAATAAAGCCTGTAAATTAAACAGAGTCAGCCCAGTACCACACAACAGAATGGCAGCAAACACGCCAGGTGAAATATGCACAGTACGCGTCACTTTTTCTCCCCCAGCGTTTGGCTCAGAACACGGCCAAAATGCATGGCTGAGAGTGTGGCACCATAAAACCAGACCGCAGGAACCCGATGAAAGCGGTTCTGGCGCACAAAAGGCATTGACTGCCATAAAGGTGTCTGGGTAATGGCCCGTTCAGTTGCGTTGTCGCCATGCCCGAAACACAATACGTCTGCATCGCGGATATCCGCCAGGCGTTCAACACCAACAATCGCACTGCCCCAAAAAGTCACCTCCCCCTGCCAGGCATTCTCAATACCCAGCGGATCCAGCACTTGCTGGAATAAGCTGTTATTACCAAGCACTAAAGCATGGTGAGATTCAAGTAAGCTCATCAGCAATACCGGGCGTTTCCCCCGGTGCGCAAATGTCGTTCTCAGGCCATCAATAAACTGATCGTATTGCCCGAGGTGGGTTTGCGCAGCCTGCTGCATATCAAGCAACTCTGCCATCTGGACTAAAGATCGCCGTGCTACATCCAGCGGGTGTTTACCATCAGTAAAAGTAAACCCCTGCCCGGGGGCGATACGGGACAATTTCGTTGCAGCCGGGCCATATCCCGCAGACCAGACAATCAACGAGGGCTTCATGCTGGCCAGCAACTCCAGATTAGGTTCAGTACGCAAACCTAAGTCGATAACCGAGTCTGGCAGGGCTGGTTCACTAACCCAGCGGCGATAATTGGGAATATCTGCCACACCATATGGGGTAACACCCAGTGCAATCAATAACTCAACCGGTAACCATTCCAGTGCGGCAACACGGTGAGGATTTATTCGTGCCGCCAGCGCATTCTGTGATTTCAGCCATAACGGTGAGGAGGCCATCAGCGTGAGTAACTGACGGCGGGATAAAGAAGGCAATAAAGATTTCATCAGCAAACAAAACTCACTGGCGCACCACCCGCCGGGTGAGGCAAGGTTCCCATGGGAATACCGTAAATCATGGACAGCGTTTCAGGTTGCATGATGTGTTCAGGTTCTCCCTGAGCAATCATCTGCCCACCGCGCAGTGCGACTAAATAGTCGCAATACCTGGCCGCCATATTGATATCATGCAGCACCGCAATCACAGTTAAACCACGTTGTTCACTGAGCCGGTGAATCAGTGCCAGCACTTCAACCTGATGAGCAATATCCAGCGCAGAGGTGGGTTCATCAAGCAACAAACACTGGCTGTTTTGCGCCACCATCATCGCTATCCATGCCCGCTGGCGTTCACCACCAGACAAGCTATCTACCAGGCGTTGGGCAAAGGGTTTCAAGCCAACCAGGGCGATTGCGTCTTCGACATGTTGCCGGTCTTCGGCACTAAACCGCCCTAACGCGCCATGCCAGGGATAACGCCCTATAGCAACCAGTTCCCGAACGGTCATCCCTTCAGCTGCTGGTAACTGTTGTGGCAAATATGCAACACGCCGCGCACATGCCTTACTGTTCCATGTTTCCAGTGGCGCATTACCCAGTGTTATCTGCCCTTCACTCGGTGTTTGGTGGCGCCCTAACATTTTCAACAATGTTGATTTTCCTGAGCCATTGTGGCCTATCAGACCAGTAACTTTACCTTCCGGAAAAGCCAGACTCAGCGGGTGAAGTAATGTACGCCCGGGCACCCGAAACGTAACATTATCAAGGCTGAAAGTGATAGGAGTTGTTGTGTTCTGTGTATCCTGCATGGTGCCAACGTCGCCCTGACGGTGTATGAATTAAAAAAACGGTGCTGCAACACCCGGTAATATAATGAATTCCCGGTGAGTATCACGCCCCGACAAGTGAAAACAGGAACGCAAACGAGAATTATTATTATAATCGATGAATAATATGCGAACTGGGCAGCCTGAAGCAAGCCTGAATGGCGGGTTTACATATAGCCAGATTTTCCCTTCTGACTACTGACTGTATTACGTTTTACAGTATTAGTAAGAGAAAGCCCCTGTATGTCGACTGCTTCCCCATAACTAAAATGGGAAAACAGTATGACATTGTACAGGGGCTGTATGGTTAATTACTGCCGAACATTTCTTTTATCCAGCCAGCCACACCATCACTCTTCTGTTGTTGAGGCTGTTGCTGTTGCGGTTGTTGCGGTTGCTGGGACGGTTGCCCTTGCTGCCCATCAGCCGCAGGTGGTTGCTGAGACATTGGCTGAGACTGCTGGCACAGCACTGACGGGTCGGTGGTCCAGACCGGTAATGTACGTACACCACCACCGTTGCACTGGAACTGCCCCATATCGTCCACGCTCATGTCGACAATGTCCTCAGGTGGCACCAAATCCAGCGGCATTGGCGACTCATTACTGAGATAGCGCTGATACAGCGTCATTGCCCCACTTGAACCATAAAAACGTGTTGGCTGGTTATTATCACGGCCAAGCCAGGTAATCACGACCTCACGGCCATCAATCCCCGCAAACCAGCTATCCACCAGATTGTTCGTCGTCCCGGTTTTACCGGCCAAATGCAGTTTCGGGAACTTCAAACTCAGTGCATGGCCGGTACCACGGCTAACCACCTGTTGCATGGTATAGAGCGTCAGATAGGCAGCCTGAGCCGGTACAGCCCGTTCCGCCTGCGGGAAGCTCTGATACAGCACAGTACCATCTTCACCAATTACAGAACGTAATACGGATAATGTCGCCCGGTTTCCACCGCTGGCAATGGTCTGGAATGCCTGTGCCACCTCAATCGGGGTAAGGTTCAATGCACCCAGCAACATCGCTGGTACCGGTGTCAGTTGGTCTTTGGACACCCCCAGTTTTTGCCAGGTATCAACAATAGAAGACAGGCCCAGCGTCATCCCCAGGTTAACCGTCGGCACGTTCATTGAACGCGTGAGCGCATCCACCAACATCACCTGCCCGCTGAAGCGCTTATCATCGTTTTGCGGCGACCAGGTTTGGCCATTGGATAAACGCAAAGTGATAGGCGCATCAGCAATCCAGGTATTCAGGCGATACTGATTAGGCTGACTCAGTGCCGTCAGGTATGTAGCCGGTTTTGCCAAAGAACCAATAGAGCGACGTGCCTGAAGCGCGCGGTTATAACCGGCAAACTGAGGATTCGCTCCACCAACAATCGCCCGAACTTCCCCTGTGAAGCGGTCGACAACAACCATCGCCGTTTCCAGGTCGCTCAATTTACGTTGTTTACGTAATTGTGGGATCCCTTCGGTCACTGCTTTTTCTGCGGCATCCTGGGAAACCTGATCAAATGTCGTGAAAATTTTCACCCCGGAGAGATCTTTGACCTTGTCGCCCAGTTTCTGCTGTAACTCCTGTTTAACCAGTTGCATAAACGCAGGCTGTGGTGAAATCACACCACCACGCGGCTGCACACCTAACGGGCGCGCACTTAGCGTGTTATAGAGATCCTGGTCAATAACTTTCTGCTCCTGCAACAAGCGCAATACGATATTACGCCGCTCCAGTGCCAGTTTTGGCCGGCTCCACGGATTATACAATGACGCCCCTTTCACCATGCCCACCAGCAGCGCCTGCTGGTCAAGGCTCAGTTCATCCACCGGACGACCAAAGTAATACAGGCTGGCCAGCGGGAAGCCGCGAATCTCATTATTGCCACTCTGCCCCAGATAGACTTCATTCAGGTAGAGTTCCAGAATACGGTCTTTGCTGTAGCGGGCGTCCATAATCAGCGCCATATAGGCTTCATTGGCCTTACGCCACAAAGAACGCTCATTGGTCAAAAACAGGTTTTTGACCAACTGCTGCGTCAGAGTACTCCCCCCCTGAACAGCACGCCCGGCAGTAATATTCGCGATAAACGCACGGCCAATGGAGTACAGGCTTATCCCGTCATGTTCATAGAAATGCCGATCTTCTGTGGCAATCAGCGTGTCCACCAGCAGGTCAGGGAAGCCTGAGCGTTTCACAAACAAGCGTTCTTCACCATTGGGCGAAGACAGCATGGTTATCAGACGCGGGTCGAGACGCAACAGACCAAAACTGCGGCCATTGTCCATGTTCTGGATGGAATCCAGGTGATCACCATTAAACACCAGACGTGCCCGTACCTGACCTTCCTTGCCATCAGGGAAATCAAATGGACGGCGGATCATCTCAATACTGTTCGCCTGGACAGTAAACTCACCAGGGCGCGTCATCCGCGTCACCTGACGGTATTGCGTTGCTTCCAGCAAATTGATCATCTCTTTTTTGCTGGTGGGCATATCGGGTTCCAGGTTTACCATGCGGCCATAAACGGCTGCCGGTAATTGCCAAACCTGCCCGTCAATACGGCTGCGGATTTTCTGGTCGAGGTAAACCCCATATGCAGCGACAATCACTGCAAAAACAATGAACAGTTTTACCAGTAACCACAGCAACCAGCGCTTTTTGCCCGGAGGGCTCTTTTTCTTACCTTTCCGTTTACTCGGCATGGGCTCCTCGTCTTCGTCCTCATACTCATCGTCGTAATCGTCGTATTCGTCATCGTAATCATCATCCCGATGCCCGCGACGGCTTGCTTTCGGTTTTGAAGGACGGCCAGATTTGGGTTTACGTCCGATTGGTTCGCGGTCATTCCCCGCCATGCTTTTTCTCCAAAAAAACGCCAGGCGCAGGCGTTTGATTCTCATTGCTTGCGCCAATTCTGAAACAAGAAATCTCTCAAAAAACAGATAACCGCCTGATTCAGACTGGCGGTTGGTACTTTTTCGTCCTGCGGGTCGGCGCAGTTGTCGCGGGTGAGTCC
The DNA here is from genome assembly GCA_022114975.2 of Lampris megalopsis. Classification (NCBI taxonomy): domain Eukaryota; kingdom Metazoa; phylum Chordata; class Actinopteri; order Lampriformes; family Lampridae; genus Lampris; species Lampris megalopsis. The sequence continues at coordinate 33,853 of JAJHIY020001652.1, forward strand.
GGCCAGAGATGCTTGGGATAACGCCCTTTCATCTCTTTTTGGACCTCCCGATACGCCCCTTGCCAGAACCCGCTCAAATCACTGGTTACCTGCAGCGGGCGCATTGCCGGTGAAAGCAGTTCCAGTGTTAGCGGAACACGATTCTGTGCAATACATGGGGTCACAGCTTCGCCATACATTTCCTGCATTCTTACCGAGAGTATTGGGGGTTTATCACTAAAATAACGAATGGCAACCCGACTCCCGGTGGGCACAGTGTAATGAGTTGGTAGCTCACTATCCAGACGTTGACGTAATGACCAGTCCAGTAAATTGCAAAGAGCTTTAACTAAATCCACATTCAGCAAAGCCTGTCGAGAACTAATCTGTTGAATTTCCGGTGCCAGCCAGGTGTCAATATTTGCCAATAATGCGTCATCATCCACACACGGCCAGTTGTACTCGGGCAACCAGTTCGCCGCACAGGCAATTCGCACCCGCATTTGTTGTGACGCTTCAGTCCAGTTCAGGGCAGACAAACCTTTATCACGTATGCCATTCAAAATCGCCTGAGTCATATCCGCCTGAGAAGGCCTGGCAAGTGGCTGGCTCTTCACCACCAACTCACCAATTTGCCAACGGCGAATAGCGCGCAATGTTCCCTGCTCTTCATGCCATTCCACACTGTCGCGCACTGCAACCAGGTGCCCCATTTCTGCCTGTACAGCGTCAATATCCAGCGGCAGCGCAAGCAGGATCCGGGCATCGGGTGACTGGTTGCCCTGTAACAGACTCACAGCGACCAGCCAGTCATAGCGGTGCAGTGCATTATCCTGGTCCAGCATTGCCCCCATACCATTCGCCAGTTGATAGCGCCCACTCTGTCCCCGCCGCCTGGCGATACGGTCAGCATAAGCCAAAGCCAACAACCGGGTTGCACACTGGCTATTCACTTCACCTACGGGTTCTTTCCTGTGGACACGCTGTAACAATTGCCGGGCGCGTTGGTTCCACTGAGGCGTGTTGCGGTACAGTAAAATATTCAAATCACCATCAGCGCCTCTGGGTGGTTCTTCTATAATTGCCACTAATTTTGCCGCTGTCGCACGCTCATCTGCATCTCGCGCATTAGCCAGCATCACACCGGCGCGCGGCTCAACACCACAGGCAGCAACCTGGCGCCCCAGTTCAGTGAGCCGCCATTGCGCATCCATAACACCTAACAGTTGTAGTAAGGTTTGCGCAGCTGTTACCGCAGCATGTGGGGGCGCATCCAGCCAGGTCAACGCTGTAACATCATGGCAGCCCCATTGTGCAAGCTCCAGCAACAGCCCACTCATATCGCTGTGCAGAATATCAGGTTCGCTTTGTAGTGGTGCCCGTTCTGCCTGCTCTTTGCTGGTCAAATGGACACAAATACCCGGCTCAAGCCGCCCGGCACGACCAGCGCGTTGAGTCATAGAAGCCTGACTAATACGCAGCGTTTCCAGACGCGTTAATCCGGTACGGATATCAAACCGGGCTGCACGCTCCTGAGCGCTGTCCACCACCAGCCGTATGCCTTCAATCGTCAGACTGGTTTCAGCAATATTGGTTGCCAGCACCACCTTTCTTAAACCTTCTCCGGCAGGAAGAATCGCTTTGCGTTGTTCTGACAGCGGTAATGCGCCATACAAAGGACACAACACCACATCATCACTAATAAGAGATGACAAGGCCTCCTGCACACGCTGAATTTCACCAACACCGGGCAAAAACAACAACAAAGAGCCCGCTTCTTCCCGTAATAACTGGCTCACTGCACGGGCAACAGCCACATCAAAAGGGATATGGCTGGCCAGAGCCTGGTAACGGCGCTCGACGGGAAAAGCACGCCCCTGCGAAACCACCACTGGCGCATCAGGTAAACAAGTGCTCAGACGTTCATCATCCAGGGTTGCCGACATAATCAGTACCCGCAGGTCGTCACGCAACCCCGTTTGAACATCCAGCAATAACGCCAGAGCCATATCAGCCTGAAGACTACGCTCGTGAAATTCATCCAGTATGACCAGCGCCACACCGCTAAGCTCAGGATCCTGCTGAATCATGCGCGTGAGAATCCCTTCCGTGACGACTTCCAGCACAGTACGCGGGCCAACGCAGGTTTGCGCCCGCATGCGGTAACCAACAGTCTCCCCCGGTTCTTCACCCAACAATTCGGCAAGACGCTGCGCGACGTTGCGCGCGGCCAGCCTGCGGGGCTCAAGCAAGATAATCCGCCCTTTAGCGCGAAAATGCGCCAATAATTGCAGTGGCAGCCATGTCGATTTACCTGCACCGGTAGGCGCATTCAGCAAAACCTGCGGTGCCGTGTTCAGCGCACAAACCAGCTCATCCACAACTTCTGCAACAGGTAATAACGACACAGAGCACTCCTGGGGGTTAACATAAAAAGAGCAGCATTGTAGGCTGTACGCTGTGATTATGCACGGCCCGTAACTTTTACCACACCAGCAGACGACTATGCCTGAAACCAAACGGCTCTTTTTTGCCATTGCCCTGCCAACGCCTCTGCAGCAGGAAATTATCGACTGGCGCGCAACACACTTCCCTGAAACCACCGGGCGACCAGTTGCAGCGGCAAACCTTCATCTGACCCTGGCCTTTTTAGGTGATGTTACCGCTGAGAAACAACAAGTATTGATGCAACTGGCCCGCAGAATTCACCAGCGTAGTTTTTCTCTGACACTGGATGACGCCGGGTTATGGAGGCGTTCACAGGTGATTTGGCTGGGAACCCGCAGCCCGGCGCGGGGATTACTGTCGCTGGCTGATATGCTGCGTGCGCAAGCGGCGCGCAATGGCTGCTACCAAAGCCCGCAGCCATTCCATCCCCATATCACACTGTGGCGCAACTCAGCGAGCGATGCCAGGCTCCCTGCCCCCGTTTTTAGCTGGTCTTTCACCGTCAATAATTTTGTTCTTTATGAATCACAATTTATCCGGGGCCGTACACGCTATACTCCGCTGGCTGAATTTCCCCTTGAGCACCCGGAGAATTAATGGATTTTTCCCCTGCACTGCGCCCTGCCACATTGGTACGCCGCTATAAACGTTTTCTGGCTGATGTTATTACTGAACAGGGCGAAGCCCTGACACTACATTGCCCTAATACGGGAGCGATGACCGGGTGTGGCAGCCCGGGCGACAAAGTCTGGTATTCCATCTCGGGTAACCCGAAAAGAAAGTATGCCTGCACCTGGGAACTGACAGAAACTCACAGTGGTGATGTTATTTGTGTTAACACACAGCGTGCCAATCAACTCACAGAAGAAACCTTGCGGGATGAATGTATTCCAGCTTTAGCTGGCTATGAAAATATTAAGCGTGAGGTAAAATACGGGCACGAAAACAGCCGGTGCGATTTTATGTTACAGGCATGTAAACAGGTTAACTGCTATATTGAAGTTAAGTCTGTCACGCTCTCGGACGAGGGTCAGGGCTATTTTCCTGATGCAGTGACGACCCGTGGTCAAAAGCATTTGCGTGAACTGATAGCAATTGCGGAACAGGGGGAACGCGCGGTATTACTGTTTGCGGCGTTACACACCGCCATTACCTGTGTCTCGCCCGCCAGCCACATTGATGCGGCCTATGCGCAGTTGCTGAAACAGGCACTGCACAGCGGCGTAGAGGTTTATGCCTGGGGCGCCTCAATCAGCCCTGAAAAAATGGTACTGAACCGCCCGCTCAATGTTGTGGTCTAACAGATTGTTTCGTGTCAGTATGTTGTTGGATAAATGCTGCGCGCGTGAATACGCTTTTCCTCACAGGGTTGTCAAGAGGTGTGTTTATATAATTGCTATCCGGAAAAGCTTCTGTTATTTATAGCGGCCTGTTTTTCCCCCGACAGGGGATCGATAGTGCGTGTTATCCAGGAGACACAACATGCAAGAAGGGCAAAACCGTAAAACATCGTCACTGAGTATTCTCGCCATCGCTGGGGTGGAGCCGTATCAAGAGAAGCCTGGCGAAGAGTATATGAACGACGCCCAATTAGCGCACTTCAGGCGCATTCTTGAAGCATGGCGTAATCAGCTCAGGGATGAAGTAGACCGTACCGTAACACACATGCAGGATGAGGCAGCAAACTTCCCGGATCCGGTTGACCGGGCAGCCCAGGAAGAAGAGTTCAGTCTTGAACTGCGTAACCGCGATCGCGAGCGCAAACTGATTAAGAAGATTGAAAAAACCTTGAAAAAGGTTGAAGACGATGATTTCGGCTACTGTGAATCCTGTGGCGTTGAAATCGGCATCCGTCGTCTTGAAGCGCGTCCTACCGCCGATCTGTGCATCGACTGTAAAACGCTGGCGGAAATCCGCGAAAAACAGATGGCTGGTTAATCCACCCGCGGTAAATCTCCCTTTCTTCGGCGGGCTTTCCCGCCGAAGCAACCTCCCGCGCTGAATCATGTCTGCAAACAGTTATATTGGGCGTTTTGCTCCCTCCCCTTCCGGCGACCTGCATTTCGGCTCCCTGATTGCTGCTTTAGGCAGTTATCTTCAGGCTCGTTCCTGTCTGGGCGTCTGGCTGGTGCGTATCGAAGATATCGACCCGCCTCGCGAAGTGCCGGGGGCTGCCACCACGATTTTGCGCCAGCTTGAACATTATGGGTTGCACTGGGATGGCGAGGTATTGTGGCAATCGCACCGTCACCAGGCATACCGGGATGCTCTGCACTGGCTGGCAAGCCAGAACATGAGCTATTTTTGTACCTGTACCCGGGCTCAGATTCAGGCCAGTGGGGGTTTTTACCCAGGCTGGTGCCGGGATAAACACCATAGCGCCGGGCACGCTGCGATTCGGCTACGACAAACCCATCCAGTTACCCATTTTCACGATAAACTGCGTGGCGAGATTTACGCCAGCGATGCGATGGCCAGGGAAGATTTTATCATTCATCGGCGTGACGGGCTGTTCGCCTACAACCTGGCTGTTGTGGTTGATGACCATTTCCAGGGGGTAACAGAAATCGTGCGTGGCGCCGACCTGATTGAACCGACAGTGCGCCAAATAGCGTTATACCGGTATTTTGGCTGGGCTGAACCTGGCTATATTCATTTACCCCTTGCCTGTAACGCGCATGGCGATAAATTATCCAAGCAAAACCACGCACCAGCACTGCCACAAGGCGACCCAAGGCCCGTTATTGTACAGGCGTTAGCATTTCTTAACCAACCCGTTCCACCCGGCTGGCAAGACCTGAATACTGGTGAGTTGCTGGCTTTTGCAGTAAAAAACTGGCAATTAAGTCATGTTCCGGCTACGGTCAGCGCGAATCCGGCATTCTCAAATGGTGAACACTGAGCTATGATTAGCCGCTGTTTTATCCCGACCACGATACACAGAGGTGCAACATTTTTACCCGAGTCGCTAATTTTTGCCGTAAGGTGCTAAACCGCGAGGAGTCTGAAACTCCTGAGGTGCTTATGCAACCGAAGATGACCGTTATCCCGCGAGAACAGCATACGATCTCCCGCAAAGATATCAGTGAAAATGCCCTCAAGGTACTTTACCGGCTAAATAAAGCAGGCTATGACGCGCTGCTGGTAGGTGGTGGTGTCCGGGATTTACTCCTCGGCGCTCGCCCAAAAGATTTTGATGTCACCACAAGTGCCACACCGGAGCAAGTGCGCAAGCTGTTCCGTAATTGTCGCCTGGTCGGGCGCCGGTTTCGTCTGGCTCATGTTATGTTCGGCCCGGAAATTATCGAAGTTGCCACCTTCCGTGGTCATCACGAATTACATGACAGTGACAGAACCACATCTCAGCTCGGCCAGAATGGCATGTTGCTGCGCGATAACATCTTCGGGTCGATTGAAGAAGACGCCCAACGGCGTGACTTTACAATTAACAGCCTTTATTACAATGTCGCTGACTTTACGATTCGTGATTATGTCGGTGGTCTGCAAGACTTGCAGGAAGGCATTATTCGCCTGATTGGCGACCCGGAAACACGTTACCGGGAAGACCCGGTACGTATGCTGCGTGCCGTTCGTTTTGCCGCCAAATTGAATATGACAATCAGCCCGGAAACAGCCGAGCCGATTCCACGCCTTGCTTCTCTGCTAAATGATGTTCCCCCTGCCCGCCTGTTTGAAGAATCGCTTAAAATGCTGCAGGCGGGTTATGGTTACCGGACTTATCAGCTACTGTGCCAGTACCAACTTTTTCAACCCCTGTTTCCGGGTATTGCGCGCTATTTCACCGAGCATGGTGACAGCCCGATGGAGCGTATTATCACCCGGGTACTCAAGAACACCGACTCGCGTTTGCAGAATGATTTGCGCGTGAACCCGGCGTTTTTGTTTGCGGCGATTTACTGGTATCCCCAACAGGAAATGGCGCAAAAAATTGCTCATGAAGGTGGTTTGACCTGGTTTGACGCTTTTTCGCTGGCCATGAATGACTTGCTGGACGAAGCGTGCCGCTCACTGGCTATCCCGAAACGCATTACCACCATTATCCGTGATATCTGGCAATTACAATTACGTCTCTCACGCCGCCAGGGTAAACGTGCATGGAAATTGATGGAACATCCAAAATTCCGTGCAGCATACGATTTACTAGAAATGCGGGCTGAAGCGGAACGTAACCCGGAATTACAGCGCCTTGCTCAATGGTGGGGTGAATTCCAGGCTGCAACACCGCCGGTGCAAAAAGAAATGCTCAACCAGCTAGGTGATGACAGTCCCGCTCGCCGTAAGCGCCATCGCCCCCCGCCGGAGAACCCCGAGACGTGAAGGCAATTCATGACGCGGGTTTATATCGCTATTGGCAGCAACCTGGCGTCTCCACTAAACCAGGTAGAGGCTGCCATTGATGCACTGAAACAATTGCCTGATAGCCAGGTGGTTGCTGTCTCGCCTTTTTTCCGTACCCCACCTCTTGGGCCGCAGGATCAGCCTGATTACCTGAATGCCGCCGTTGCGCTGGACACAACCCTCACGCCTCTGGCTTTGCTGGATAACACGCAGGAAATTGAACGCCAACAAGGCCGGGTACGTAAAGCAGAACGCTGGGGGCCGCGAACTCTGGATCTGGATATCATGCTGTATGGCAATGACACCATTGAGAATGAACGCCTGACCATCCCGCATTACGATATGAAGCATCGTATGTTCATGCTCTGGCCTTTGTTCCAACTGGCACCAGATTTATTTTTCCCCGATGGGCAAAGTTTGCGTGACTGCCTGTCCTGCCTGAAAGATACCCCGCCAGAACGCTGGTAGTCGTTTTTTCGAGCTGGATCATTTCAGTCAGTCGAGTGCTGTTTTCCTGTTCACCCGTCAACCGAATTCAGCGCAAAATAACTAACACCTCCCCCCACATTCTTCTAGAATGCCATGTCCTATATTTTTCCTATGATGCGACGGGGTAACCATGAAACCAACCACCATGACTCACCTGCGCCAGCTAAAAGACCAGAACAAGAAATTTGCGACTATAACCGCCTACGATTTTAGTTTTGCAAAACTCTTTTTCGATGAAGGGATTCGGGTAATGCTGGTCGGCGATTCTCTGGGGATGACCGTTCAGGGGCACGATTCCACTTTGCCTGTAACAGTTGCAGATATTGCCTATCACACAACCGCAGTACGCCGTGGCGCGCCGGAATGCCTGTTACTGGCTGATTTGCCTTTTATGGCGTATGCCACGCCGGAACAAGCCTTTGAGAATGCGGCAACCGTGATGCGTGCCGGAGCCAATATGGTAAAACTCGAAGGGGGAAGCTGGCTTGCAGATACCGTGCGTATGCTTACCGAGCGTGCTGTGCCGGTTTGCGGCCACCTGGGGCTGACGCCACAGTCAGTCAATATTTTCGGTGGTTATAAAGTTCAGGGCCGTGATACCGCTGCCGCAGCAACCCTGTTTGATGACGCCAAAGCACTTGAAGCGGCAGGGGCACAAATGCTGGTGCTGGAGTGTGTTCCGGTAGCTTTAGCTGAACGGGTAACCCAAGCGTTATCCATTCCGGTGATTGGTATTGGTGCAGGTAATGTCACTGACGGGCAGATTCTTGTGATGCATGATGCATTCGGGATCACCGGTGGGCATATCCCGAAATTTGCTAAAGATTTTCTTCGTGAAACGGGTGATATACGCGCAGCCGTTCGGGCCTACGTTCACGAAGTCGAAACGGGTGTTTATCCGGGTGAAGAACATAGTTTTCAGTAACGGGAGTAGGTTGTGTTAATTGTTGAATCACTCAGCGTCCTGCGCCAGCACATTCGTGAATGGCGGCAGGCAGGAAAGCGCATTGCGCTGGTTCCCACTATGGGCAACCTGCACGAAGGGCATCTGACGCTGGTCGATGAAGCCCGTCGCCATGCCGATATTGTTGTTGTTTCTGTTTTTGTGAACCCAATGCAATTTGACCGGGCGGATGACCTGGCGCGTTACCCGCGCACACTGCAGGAAGATTGTGAAAAGCTCAATCGCCGCCGCGTGGATCTGGTCTTTGCACCCGCGCCATCCGAAATCTACCCTCAGGGGATGGATACCCAGACCTATGTAGAAGTTCCCGGGCTCTCCACCATGCTGGAAGGTGCCAGCCGCCCCGGTCATTTCCGCGGTGTTGCGACCATTGTCAGCAAGTTACTGAACCTGGTTCAGCCTGATGTTGCCTGCTTTGGTGAAAAGGATTATCAGCAGCTGGCGCTGATCCGCAAAATGGTGGCGGATATGGGCTATGGCACAGAGATTGTTGGCGTACCTATTGTGCGCGCCAAAGATGGCCTGGCGCTCAGTTCACGCAATGGTTACCTGACCAGTGAGCAGCGAAAACTCGCGCCTGGGCTGTACCAGGTGATGAACACTGTTGCGGAAAAACTGCGTCAGGGAGAACGGAGCCTGGATGAAGTTCTGGCTCTGGCAGCCGCAGAACTGAATGAAAAAGGTCTGCGTAGCGATGATCTGCAAATTCGTGATGCGGACTCACTTGAAGCACTGAGTGAACAAAGCAAAGCCGCTGTGATTCTGATGGCGGCATGGCTCGGGCAGGCACGCCTGATTGATAATATGGTCGTGACACTGACACGCTAGACAGTGTACATAAAACGGGCAATACTGCCCTGGTTCCGGTGTGTTGAGGCACACCGCCAGTCAATGCCACAAAGGTTTAAACTATGATTCGCAAAATGCTGCAAGGCAAACTCCATCGTGTCAAAGTGACGCTGGCAGACTTACATTATGAAGGGTCCTGCGCCATCGACAAAGATTTCCTTGAGGCGGCCGGGATCCTTGAGTACGAAGCCATTGATATCTATAACGTCACCAACGGGAAACGTTTTTCAACCTACGCCATTGCCGGCGAGCGCGGTTCGAAAATCATTTCGGTAAACGGTGCCGCAGCACACTGTGCAGATGTCGGCGACATTCTGATTATCGCCAGCTATGTGGATGTGCCTGATGAGCAGGCCCGCGACTGGCACCCGAAAGTGGCTTATTTCGATGGTGACAACGAAATGAAACGCCTGGCAAAAGCTGTACCGGTACAGGTCGCCTGATTAAGTGTTACCAGGGTTGGTTGAACCAGCCCTGGTTCATAGAACAAGCGCCCGCTTCGCTAGCTATGTGAACCAGGTTTAATAAGGACAAACGGTGGGTTTTTCTGCTGTTGGTGCCATAAGCTGGTTACGCTACCACCCCCTGCCGCCACAATTTGCTGGCGAAATTGCTCACTGGTCAGAATTTCTCTGGCTGGCAACATGGCCTGTAACAACGCCAGTGAAATACCACAAATAACCTCGCATCCTGGGTGTTTATGGCTTAACAATGCGGCTGCACGATAAGGTGGCGCAGATGGCAGGTCGGTTAAAAAAATCACGCCATCGCCGCTGTCGGTATTATGCAACGCATCACACATAGCACGGCTGAGCATATTATTACTCATTTCGGGCCAAAAATTCACCGTACAGCATTGTGGCAACACACCTGCCTGTGCTTCCAGCGCATCCCGAATTTCCAGTGCCATATTGTTATGGCAGGTAATTACCCAACCCAGCATCACCCATCCTCCTGAAGTACCATACCAGTGTGCCAGACGGGAATAATGATGTTGTGACGTTTATCAATAATGGTCGGTTTCCCCGGCAAAATATTACCGGGGAAGAAGGAAGCACTAACCTAACTGCGCAGACCACGCCCACGCTGAATCAAAAACCAGCATAACGCATAAAATAATGCAATAAAGCCAACTAATACCGCTACAGTGAAGCTCAGCGAAACATCAGCAATACCCAGAAAACCAAAGCGGAAACCACTTATCATGTAAACGATAGGGTTCAGGTGAGATAATCCACGCCAGAATGGCGGCAATAAAGTCAGGGAATAAAACACCCCGCCCAAATACGTTAACGGTGTCAGCACGAATGTAGGAATCAGGCTGATATCATCAAACGTTTTGGCAAAAATAGCATTCAGCAAACCAGCCAGTGAAAACAGGATAGTGGTCAGTAACAGTGTCAGGGCAACAAATAACCATGAATGCACCTGAAAAGGGACAAAGAATAACGAAACCGCCGTTACCAATACCCCCACACACAAGCCACGAGCCACTCCTCCGCCGATAAATCCGGCGATCACAACATGGGTCGGTACTGGAGCCACCAGCAGTTCCTCAATATTGCGCTGGAATTTGGCGCTGAAGAATGAGGAGGCCACATTCGCATAAGAGTTGGTGATAACCGACATCATAATCAACCCGGGTACGATAAACTGCATATAAGTAAACCCATGCATTTCACCAATACGCGAACCAATCAGGTTACCGAAGATAATGAAGTAGAGCGTCATGGTGATAACAGGTGGCACCAGTGTCTGAACCCAAATACGCATAAAGCGGTGGATCTCTTTGGTCCAGATACTTTTTAACGCAACCCAATACAGCTGCATCATTCCTGGCCTCCTTTTTTCTCATGCACCAGCGTAACGAACAGCTCTTCCAGGCGGTTTGCCTTGTTACGCATACTTAATACCTGAACACCCTGTTTGCTTAACTGGCTGAACACACTGTTTATCCCTTGTTCCCGCAAGATTTCTACTTCAAGCGTTGCGGTATCAACCAGACGATAATTGTAACCATCCAGCACAGGCAGTGGGCTTTTCGGTGCAAGATCCAACAGGAAAGTCTCAGACTTCAGTTTAGAAAGCAGCGCCTTCATTGAGGTATTTTCAACTAACTCACCACTTTGAATAATCCCAATATTGCGGCACAGCATTTCAGCTTCTTCCAGATAATGAGTTGTCAGGATAATTGTCGTCCCCTGATCGTTCAGATCCTTCAGAAACCCCCACATAGAGCGGCGCAGTTCAATATCAACACCCGCTGTAGGTTCATCGAGAATCAATAAGCGCGGCTCATGCATCAGCGCACGGGCAATCATCAGGCGTCGTTTCATCCCGCCCGATAACATTCTTGCGCGCTCGTTGCGTTTGTCCCATAGATCCAGTTGGGTGAGATATTTTTCACTGCGCCGGAAGGCTTCGTGGCGTTCAACCCCATAATATCCCGCCTGGTGAACCACAATTTGCTGAACGGTTTCAAAGGGATTGAAGTTAAATTCCTGCGGCACCAGGCCCAATTGACGTTTGGCATTCACAACGTCCCGGTCAAGGTCATACCCAAACACTCGTACCTGTCCTGAGGTTTTATTTACGAGAGAGCTGATAATGCCAATAGTGGTTGATTTACCTGCGCCATTTGGTCCGAGCAGCGCATAAAAGTCACCGGTTTCAACGGTTAAATCAATGCCGCGCAGCGCCTGAACACCACCCGGGTAGATTTTTTTGAGTTTTTCTAACTCAAGTGCATACGTCATAGGTTACCAATTACCTTGATTATTACACTGTCTGTGTGGTTTAACATAAAATCGAATTGCTTATTGTAGTCCAATGCGTCTATCTGTTGACAGGTCAGAAACCTCCATGAAAGATATTGAAACACTCATCAGCAATAACCGTGTCTGGTCCAGGTTATTAAAAGAAGAAGAACCTGGATTTTTTGAACAACTGGCACTGTCTCAAAAACCACGCTTTCTATGGATAGGTTGCTCCGACAGCCGCGTTCCTGCTGAACGCCTGACCGGGTTGGAACCCGGAGAAATATTTGTGCATCGCAATGTTGCAAATCTGGTCATTCATACTGATTTGAACTGTCTCTCTGTTGTCCAGTACGCAGTCGATGTGCTGGAAGTCGAACACATTATTATTTGCGGCCACTATGGCTGTGGTGGTGTACAGGCCGCTGTCGAAAACCCGGAATTAGGGTTAATAGATAACTGGTTACTGCATATTCGAGATATCTGGTTCAAACACAGCACACTACTGGGAGAACTTCCACAAGAACGCCGGATGGACACCTTGTGTGAGCTGAATGTGATGGAGCAGGTCTATAACCTGGGCCACTCAACCATTATGCAATCCGCCTGGAAGCGCGGCCAAAAAGTCGCCCTTCATGGCTGGGTTTACGGGATCCATGACGGTTTACTACGCGACCTGGATGTCTCCGCCACCAGCCGCTCTGGCCTTGAACAACAATACCGTAATGGTATTTCCAACCTTAAGCTCACACACCACAGCCACAAATAATAGCAAAAGGGGCGTGATTCGCCCCTTTCCTATTTGTGCTAAACACAGCGATGCTAAGCCTGAATTATGTAAACACCGTTAGTATCACTCATCCAGCAAAGTGACTTTCCCAATATAGGGCAAGTGGCGGTAATTTTGCGCGTAGTCAATGCCGTAGCCCACCACGAACTCATCCGGAATAGAAAAAACCGACATACTCCACATTCACGTTCACTTCGCGGCGTGATGGTTTGTCCAGCAAAGTACAAATAGCCAGCGATTTTGGCTCACGCAGGCTCAATATTTCACGTACTTTACTGAGGGTATTACCCGAGTCGATAATGTCTTCCACAATCAAAATATCTTTACCGCGGATATCTTCATCCAGGTCTTTGAGAATTTTGACATCACGCGTACTGGACATGCCGCTGCCGTAACTGGAAGCAGTCATAAAGTCGACTTCATGCGGAACATGAACTTCACGGCACAGGTCAGCCATAAACATAAATGACCCGCGCAACAACCCAACCAGCACCATTTCATTACCCCGACCACGGTAATGCTCAGTGATCTGACGCCCTAACGCTTCAATTCGCGCCTTGATTTCCGCCGCCGGAATCATCACTTCAACAGTATGTTTCATTTCTATAACCATATGATTTAAATATAAATCATTAAATGCCAGTCACTTCTCAGCCAGCATCATGAATTTGCCGGGGAAGTATAACAGCAAACGCTGTTTAACGCTCAGCCGGATCAAAAAGCAAATTTTGTGATGCATATCACATTTGTTAATGACTATAATTAAATACGTCTTAATTATTAAAAGAGTGTTTATGTCTGTAAATAAAGAAGCTACGCAGTCACGTTGGCTCGTCATCATTACGGCACTGTTTGCATTATTAACAGGGTTGTATTTGTTGATTGGCGGGATTTGGCTCGTCGCCATTGGCGGCTCCTGGTACTACCCCATTGCGGGTATCGTAATGTTACTCACCGCAGCACTGGTATGGCGTGGCAAGCGCTCCGCTCTTGTGTTGTACGGGGCATTCTTACTTTGCACCATGATATGGTCTGTCTGGGAAGTGGGTTTCGATTTCTGGGCACTGACACCACGCTGCGATATTCTGGTGTTCTTCGGCATCTGGTTAATTTTGCCTTTCATCTGGCGTCGCCTTGCCACACCTTCGTCACTGGCTGTTCCCACTTTGGGCGTCAGCCTGGTGGTAAGCGGCATTATTCTTGGATGGGCGATTTTCAACGACCCGCAAGAAATCAATGGTACGCTGAGCAATGACACCACTTCCGCCACACAGCAAACCAGCACAGTGGCTGACGGGGACTGGCCTGCTTATGGGCGTACTCAGGAAGGGCAGCGTTACTCCCCTCTCAAACAAATTAACGACACCAATGTTCATCAGTTAAAAGAAGCCTGGCGCTTCCGGACTGGTGACCTGAAAACAGCCAGTGATCCGGTAGAAATCACTGATGAAGTCACCCCGATTAAAATTCGTGACACGCTTTATCTGTGTACTCCGCATCAGCGCCTGTTTGCACTGGATGCCGCAACAGGGAAAGAGAAATGGTCGTTTGACCCACAACTGAAAACCGACCCGTCATTCCAGCATGTGACCTGTCGTGGTGTGTCTTACCATGAGGCAACCCCGGAGAACGCACCAGCAGATGTGGTTGCCGACTGCCCGCACCGCATCCTTCTGCCTGTGAATGACGGGCGGCTGTTTGCCCTGAATGCAGACACTGGTAAGTTGTGCGAAACCTTCGCCAACAAAGGTGTGCTGAACCTGCAAACTAACATGCCGGTTACCACGCCGGGTATGTACGAACCCACTTCGCCACCCGTTGTTACTGACAAAGTGATTGTGATTGCGGGCGCTGTAACCGACAACTTCTCAACCCGTGAACCGTCCGGCGTAATTCGTGGTTTTGATGTAAATACCGGGAAACTGGTTTGGGCATTTGACCCGGGTGCCAAAGACCCGAATGCTATTCCGGCAGATGAACATCACTTTACGCTGAATTCACCTAACTCCTGGGCTCCGGCCTCTTACGATGCCAAACTGGACCTGGTCTATTTGCCGATGGGTGTCACCACGCCGGATATCTGGGGTGGTAACCGTACGCCTGAGCAGGAGCGTTATGCCAGCAGCATCGTCGCGTTGAATGCATCGACCGGTAAGCTTGCCTGGTCATATCAAACTGTTCACCACGACCTGTGGGATATGGACATGCCAGCCCAGCCGACACTGGCTGATATCAAAGATAAAAATGGCAATACCATTCCGGCAATTTATGCTCCTGCGAAAACCGGTAATATCTTTGTGCTCGACCGCCGTACGGGTAAACCTATTGTGCCGGCACCGGAAAAACCGGTTCCTCAGGGTGCAGCTAAAGGTGATCATGTTTCCCCCACTCAGCCGTTCTCTGACCTGACTTTCCGCCCGGCCAAAAAACTGACAGGTGCGGACATGTGGGGCGCGACAATGTATGACCAGTTAGTCTGCCGCGTAATGTTCCACCGTCTGCGTTATGATGGCATTTTCACTCCACCATCAGAGCAAGGTACGCTGGTCTTCCCGGGTAACCTTGGCATGTTTGAATGGGGAGGTATCTCCATTGATCCGCAACGCCAGGTGGCGATTGCTAACCCAATGGCGCTGCCTTTCGTCTCCCGCCTGGTTCCACGTGGCCCGGGTAACCCAATGGAGCCGCCGAAAGATGCCAAAGGTTCAGGCACTGAATCCGGTATTCAGCCCCAGTACGGTGTACCTTATGGCGTCACGCTGAACGCTTTCTTATCGCCGTTTGGTCTGCCGTGTAAACAACCGGCCTGGGGTTATATTTCCGCTCTGGATCTGAAAACCAACCAGGTTGTGTGGAAGAAACGTATTGGTACCGTGCGTGACAGTTCACCTGTTCCGCTACCTTTCCGGATGGGCATGCCGATGCTCGGTGCACCCATTTCAACAGCAGGCAATGTTCTGTTCATCGGTGCAACCGCAGATAACTACCTGCGTGCTTACAACATGAGTAACGGGAAAAAACTCTGGGAAGCACGTCTGCCAGCAGGTGGCCAGGCAACACCAATGACATATGAAGTCAATGGTAAGCAGTATGTTCTGATAGCCGCAGGCGGACATGGTTCGTTTGGCACCAAACTGGGGGATTATATTATTGCCTGGGCACTGCCAGACCAGAAATAACCTGCTGTATGACTGATAACATGCAGAATTAAGGCGGAATATCATTCCGTAACCAATAAAAGAGCCGGTCGCCTCAAAAGAGTGACCGGCTCTTTTCAATAACAACTGTTCTCGGGTTGCTTAAACCTCGCCGACAGTAAAGCCCAGCATCATGCCCGTATCTTCGTGTTCTAACAGGTGGCAATGTGCCATGTAAGCATGTTCCGCACTGGCGACATAATCAAAGCGTACCAGTACTTCGCTGCGCCTGCCTTCTACCCGAACAGTGTCCTTCCATCCCCGGCGATGCTCAGCAGGTGGCTGGCCATTTTCAGTTAATATCCGGAATTGCATGCCGTGAATATGGAAAGGATGCAGCATCATGTCGCCTTCCCCGGAGATAACCCAGCGTTCATATCGCCCTTGTGGGACATGAAACGCCGGGTGATGCATATCGAAAGCTTTACCATTAATACGGTTGGCGGTATAGAGATCAAATGCCTCCTGCCCCATTGCTGAATTACTCATATGATGGGTTTGTGGCATTCCTTGCATGCCAGACATCCCCTGCATGCTGTTCATATCACTGGCATGATGCATGTTCATGCCTGCCATGTTCCCACGGCCCATGGCCTGCTGACCATATTTGTCTTTCAAAGCCTGCATGCCCTGGCTGTCTAACCGTGGGTCCATACTCAATGTCAACACACGCTGAGTCAGCCCTTCAAGGGCAGGTAGTGCAGGTAATGCCACCAGTGTATCGGGTAAATCCCCCGATGCCGGAATACGCAGTGGGCGAATACCAACGACCGGGCAGGGCTTATCAAAGGGTGGTAATGTCATGCCCATTTGAGTGACCGGGAGAGTGACCAGGTCAAAAGGGGTGCCATCACTGGTATCCACCATGATTTCAAAGCGCTCTCCCATTAATAGCGGCAGGGAAGTGGTTTTGACAGGTTCAGGTAATAACCCGCCATCGCTGGCTATCACGTAGAAAGGGCGATTATCACTGGCGGCAATTGTCAACGAACGCGCATTACAGCCATTCAGTAAACGCAGCCGTAACCAGCCTCGTGGTGGCGCATGTTGCGGGTATTCGGCACCATTACACAATAATGTATCGCCAAACCAGCCGACCGCCGCTGTCATCATATCCAGCTGATATTCTATTTCTCCGGCAGTAGTAAAACGCTTGTCCTGAATAATCAGTGGTACATCATCAATCCCCCACTGCTTCGGTAGTCGCAATGCTCCCTGTGCAGCATCATCAATCAGCACTAATCCGGCCAGCCCCATCGCGACCTGCTGGCCTGTATGTTTATGGTAATGGGGATGAAACCAACAAGTGGATGCAGCCTGGTCAGGCGTGAAAGTCACCGTTCGGGTTTCCCCTGGTGCGATAATCCCTTGCGGGCCGCCATCCACACTGCCAGGAATTGCCAGCCCATGCCAGTGCACAGTCGTGGGTTGTGAAAGTGCATTATGCATTTCCACTGTTACCTCAGTCCCTTTATTCAGTGCCAGCGCCGGTCCCAAAAGATTGCCGTTATATCCCCAGGTTGTGACCTGCTTCCCATTAAAAAGTGTTTTCCCGGCCTGAATCCGTAAGCGAATTTTACCGTGGATATCCGCCTGGAGCAGGTCTGGTACCGGCAATGCCGGGCGCTCAGAAAGGACAGGCATTCTGGCCCAGGTGGGTATTACGCTCAGTGCGCCCAAAGCAGCTGAATACTTAATAAACTCACGACGTCGCATTCTTTTCTCCATTGCAGGTGATGACATAATGAGCGCAGTCTAAACCCTGACCTAACAGGAAGGTCAATCTGCGTTAAACACAAGAAATCACTTCCCGAATACTGTAAATATGCTAACGTTTTATTTCCGCAATCACGTGGTCAGAGCAATGAAGACGTTTGTTAAAATAACCATCCTGGGATGTTTGTTAGCTTTCTCCTCCGCCAGTCAGGCATTGAATGAAGCAGAAGCCGAAGATATGGCTGATTTAACAGCTGTATTTGTATACTTAAAAAATGATTGCGGTTATCAGGATTTACCTAATGACCAAATTCGCCACGCTCTGATTTTCTTTGCACAGCAAAATCAGTGGGACCTGAGTAATTACGACAGTTTTAATATGAAAAAAATGGGGGAAGAGAGTTACCGCGATTTAAGTGGTATTGCGATTCCCACCGCTAAAAAATGCAAATCGTTGGCCCGTGACTCACTGAGCCTGCTGGCCTACGTAAAATAGCCCACCTCTGGCCCCTTTGTTGAAATAATGACCGTGCATGCGCGGTCATTGTTCGTTATGATGTTGCGCCCATTTTATCCGGGTGTTAATGAAGGAGGTGCCAACACATGGCTGAACATCGTCGTGTCGTG